>CAUYPK010139773.1:0-53704 GCA_963574355.1 Loris lydekkerianus | reverse complement strand
AGTTCTTTGAGGGTTCTCCATACTTCCTTCCAAAAAGGTTGTATTAGTTTGCAGTCCCACCAGCAGTGTAAAAGTGTTCCCTTCTCTCCACATCCATGCCAGCATCTGCAGTTTTGAGATTTTGTGATGTGGCCATTCTTGCAGGGATTAGATGGTATCTCAGGGTGGTTTTGATTTGCATTTCTCTAGTAATTAGGGATGATGAGCATTTTTTCATATGTTTGTTAGCCATTTGTCTGTCTTTAGAGAAGGTTATGTTCATCTTTCTTGCCCATTGATGTATGGGATTGTTGGCTTTTTTCATGTGGATTAATTTGAGTTCCATATAGATCCTAGTTATCAAGCTTTTGTCTGATTCAAAATATGCAAATATCCTTTCCCATTGTGTAGGTGGTCTAAAATTTCTTATATAAGGAGTAATAAAATATGTTTTCTTTTATAACTTACTACTCTTGCTCAATATGACATCTTATGCGATTCATCTACATTGTTAGATTTATCAGGACTGAATCTTTCTACAACTAGAATGTGGCAGAATTCAGGATTCTTGTGTCTGATGTCTGCATGGCCAAATAATCCTCGATATTTAAATAAAAATGTTTTTAAATTGAGCATAGATTTTTAAAATAAATTAGTTATATCACAAGACAAAATATATATTCACTTTCCAAATATTCTTAGAAGTGACTCTTCTCTTCCCAAGTCTCCTCCTTCTGTTCCACTTCAAGTTTTATGAATCAAATTGTAGGGAGGAAGGAGGGGTGGGATGAAGGAGAGAGGCCTGGGGTTTAAGTAAATGAAAATAATTTTGAAGTAATAGGTAACATCTAGAATGTTTGAAACCAGACAGTTATTTCAAAAAAGCCTAAAGAAAAACTGTTCCGTTGATGGCAGCATTGATTTTGGAATAATGTAATTAGGATGTTCCTGGTCAATGTTCTCCTTCAATTATTTCTCACAAATCAATCAACATATTGGTAAATTGAAGTTCATTAAATGAGTTCCACTGCCCCATCCTTTCTGGTGATGGAATGAGACTAAATTTGTTGAACTGCGATGTGAAGTACCCACTTTATGTATAATACCAGCCACATAGTTACTGTTTGCACAGACCACTAACTCTACAAAACAGTTAAGTGGTCTCTGCTCTCTAAGTTGATTGATTATTTATTTTTTAGAGACAGATTCTCACTTGTTGCCCTCAGTAGAATGCTGGGGTGTCACAGCTCACAGCAACCTCAAACTCTTGGGCTCAAGTGATTCTCTTGTCTCAGCCTCCCGAGTAATTGGGACAGGTGCCCGCCACAACCTCCGACTATCTCTAAGTTGATTTAAAAAAAATAAAAATAAAAATAGCCTTAACATAAAGGTCTAAGTGAATATATAGCATAGGACAGAGGTACATCTATGTTTTTAAGAAATTATTCAAAACTTGAGTGGCATTTGTAACCATAGCACAAAGGATTATGTATACTAGAATGAGAGACATTTTAGGTAGGATCAGAGACATGTGGAGCTTGTCCACATTTTATAGGTGACGTTTTTCAAACCTAGTGGCCTAGTAAGTGACTTACTAAAGTAATGGCCTTAATTGGTGACACAGTTAACCCTTTGGCTACAGAGCAGTCAGAAACGGAATGTGCCAGTTGAGGCATGCAGTGAGGACAACAGCCTTTACCATACATGTGTACGACTGGCTGTTCCTTGGCTTCAAAATAATTTCGTCCAACTTGGTTTCAGTTTCAATATTTTATATTTATTTGAAAAGAAATATGCACATGAAAGATTTGCATTTGAAATAGGTTCCACACTTTCGTTTTCTGAATCAGATTCTCAGGTATTTGACAGTTTACATGTTTTGCAAGAAGCATTTTTAAAGCTACCTTTATATCCAAATTCTTCAACAATGATCCCATCTTCTGAACTTTATGACTCTTAAAATGTATCCTACTCCATATTTATATATACACACACAAGAATCCACTATTTGTAGAAATTATTTCAGGCACAACTATGAAAAACACTGGGAACAAAGTGTACGATGCACACAGACTTAAGTCAGGTCCTGCAGCAGTAACTTATGTTAAGTTTTTATTTTATTTTATTTTATTTTTTATTGTTAAATCATAGCTGTGTACATTAGTGCAATCGCCTGTACCCATTCTAAGATGCACCATAGATGATTTTGTTTGCAAAATGAACAATGCCTGTAAGACCAAAGAACATCTTGTCTTGAAGACCTTAAGGCATCTTGTTTGAACACCTACAGGCACTGTTAGCAGTCAGAAGGTCGAGATTATTGGAACTCATGAATCCTAGCTCCCTGCTGTGCTTGTCTGTCCATTCTGCCTTCTAAAAGTGAAGTCTAGATGGGGAATGCAGTGGATTAATTGCTGGAGAACTTTGTAAACCTAAAATTCAAATTAAACTTTGGAAGATACCAGAATGAACGATTCAAATATATTTATATGAGATGTGTTAAAAACAGCATCATCGGGAACTGATTTAGTTCTTTGATCAGTCTCAGATTTGTCTCTGGTCTCATCATTGATGACTGTGATTTTATTCAAATGCAAATCCATTTGAAATGCCTCTCATAGCTGCACTTGTCCAGTAAATTAAAAAAAGTTTGCTGCTGGCCATTTATTGTTGAAGGTAGAGCCTCATTTCCTGTGCAAATTAAGATATTTTAATAAGTTGGCATTCATGAGTAAATACATTTTCAGACGTTTTTGATGTATATCTAGACCATTGGTGTGCTTTGAAAAGACTTTCAGGTGACTGCATCCTGCAGGTTTGTGAATCACTCCAGTAATGGTTTTGTATTTTGTGGAAACTTTGTTAATGTATCTTATATAAAATATTATTTATTGTGTAACAGGACTGAATGTTAGATACCTCCAAATTTTTTTTTTGCAATATTGGTTTTGGGGAAATCATTTTTCAAGGTGATGCATGTCTGTTTATTCATATTTTTGATGGACAAGTTTTTGTTATTGATGCTCAGCAAAATGACATTTTATAAGGGTGAAAGAGGAAAATTGATGAAAATGGGAGCACGTTATTATAAAATAACTGATATGAAAATTATGCACCATTTCCTTTGTTGTTTTATTTAAAAGAAATTTTTATATATAGAAAAGTGTTTTGTTTTGCTTTTTTTGACAAGAGTCCCACTTTGTCACTGTGGGTGGAGTGCTGTGCCATCATAATTCACAGCAACCTCAAACTTTAGGGCTCAAGTAATGCTCTTGCCTTAGCTTCCCAAGTACCTAGGATTATAGGCACCCGCCACAACACCTGGATAGTTTTTCTATTTTTGATAGAGACAGGGTCTTACTTTTGCTCAGGCTGGTTTCGAACTCGTAAGCTCAAGCATTCCACCATCCTCAGCTTCCCAGAGTTCTGGGGTTACAAGCATGAACCCTGCACTGGCCTAGAAAAGTATTTTCAATGAAGTCATTGAGCTGAAAATAGTGATTTATGGGGTTCCGTTCCTGAACTTAGTTCTTTCCTTTAAATACGTGGTTTTCTAGAAGAGCCCATACTATTTTGATAATTTACAAATTGGCCACTAAACTCTTTAAGTTTAAAAAAAGATCCATTCATTCATTGAATGCTTATGGAGTGTTAAGTTCTACATTTGACATCTCATTTAATTCTCAGATTTATCACATTGGATTATTACTGTTATTTACCTTTGTTTTATAGATAAAATTGAAGTATGTAGAAATTAGTAATATGTCCAGGGTCTCACAGTAAGAGGTGAAGTGCAAATTTAAACACAAACCCTCTGATTTGAACCCAAAGTCTCATTCATTTTGCGCTCTCCTGCCTCTCCTGCTATGTGCCACTTGTCCCATGGCCCAGACCCTTCTCCTGTCTCTTACAATCCTCCCTTAGGCTTACCTTATTTCTTCCCGTATCACTGTACTTTTTAAAGTTGGTTTATAAAACAAGTAGTGATAAAACCGGTCCTGATTTTCCCAGGACTACCTAGTTACAGCGCTTACAAGTCCTGCATCCTGTGAAACCCTCTGCTCTGGATAATTGGGCACAGTTAGTCACTCTCTGTCTATCCCTTACCCAACCCTATCCTTGCATCTCATTCATTCTTCATCCCACATCTGTGTGGTGTAAATCTCAGAGGTGACATATGAGAATTGGGTGCAAGTTGGGATGTTGATGAACACACACAGACACATTCACACAGTGCTTGGTATTAAAAAGCAGCGTTTATACATTTTTTATTCTTTATGCAGACCCTTCAAAATAGCTTTGTCAAAATGTAAAGAAATAATGTATGGAGTTCGGCTTCTATGAATACCTCCCCATGCATATAAAGCATCTGAAGAGGATGAATGGAATGGGGTAGAAAGTACATTGACATTTTGTTTAATATTATTACATATTATTTGAAGTTTTTATAAGAATTTTTGTGTATTGTAGAGATTAATGTCCATTGAAGACATTATTGCATTTTTATATATTATAATAAAGTAATAATCATATTTAAAAAAATTGAGAATAGGGGATATACATTTTTATTTGACAGAACAAGTTTCATTCATATACTTCTTTTTCTCATTATGGCAAGTTAGAGGACGGAGGAAGAAGAGGTGTTTTATTTTTTTGAAAGAGAAGGAAAAAGAAACTACTAGACTCATGAAGAAGAGAAAAATCAAGGAAGAAATAAAGAGTTTGTAGAAGGAAGAAATAAGAGCTGTAGAGAGAGACTTTTTCTTGTATTTCTGGTTTGGTTTCAGTATTTAGCACTTACTGTCACAAATCAGGCAGGATTTCTAGATTCTGGGTTGTAGAGAATCCTTAGGAAGATGTAAGATCTCTGAATTTGGATAAAATTAAAACTTAAATGTCATTGCATTAAGGAGTAGAATAATTATCTACTCCTGAAGTGAAAGTTTATCATCATTCATCCTGGTAATGTATTTTTCACATGTTGCGTATTTTGTGTGACATGGGAAGCACTTGTCGGTGGTATCTTGACTGGTGGTTATGGACCCCAGCTCTGTAAGGCTCTGTGGTCACAACTCAGGACTCACATGTAGCTTTGTGTGATGATAATCAGGGTCGTGGGTTCAAAATGGTGGGGGAGATTGCTGACTTACAAGGTTGTTATTTTTAATTGTGTTAGCTGTACACAAAACTCTTCCCTTCCTTACATTTTAGAATTTGCTCTTGAAGCAGATAATCATGTTACTTGGTTAAAAGTCTAAGTTTCTCTTTGGTGTTTTTGAATTAATGGGTTCCAAAAGATCCCAACTTTATAACATTTGTGCTATATATTTTTATTAACTGTTGAATGTTTGTCTTTGATATTCCTTTTCTTTTTATGTTTAAAAAGGTTGGTATTTCTTTATTATAAAGAACTGCAAAAGAGAATATCGCCTTACCTTACAAAATAAGATTTAGGTTTGATTTACAACCACTACCAAAAAACATTTCTGTAAGTGAATGTTTTATAGTAGCAATAGATTCCCAAGAGAACTTTTTGAAAACCATCTATATATATATAGAAGAAGGTGTTCGTGTCTTTGGGATTGTAGAGATCACATTTTATTTTTTTAAAAACAAAGAGGAGATTGGTAATTGCTTTGAAAAGTTAATTAGGCTTTAATTCTCAGAGCTTACACAACAATGGCTCTTAAAGCTATAGCATTCTTTCCCAGTAGCTTAAAAAATCAATGATTTTGTCATCAATGAAGTATTTTATAAAACATGTTTCTTTTCACATATGAAGCTATAAGATTTATAAGTATCGAAAGTTCTATTAACTACAACTCTGTTCTCTTTCCAAAATACTTTACTCAGCATTCAATAATTTTTCAAAACACTATTTTCTGATTGTTAGAGACTATAGAACGATTTATATCGTTTTTCTTAATACGCACCCACAGCTGGAGAATTTGATGCTGGACAAAGACGGCCACATAAAAATTACGGATTTTGGACTTTGCAAAGAAGGGATCACGGATGCAGCCACCATGAAGACATTCTGTGGAACACCAGAGTACCTTGCTCCAGAGGTGGGCTTTAGTTTCATTCATAGAAAAAATAACATTCATTTAATGTGTTGCAAAGTAAACCATTTAAGCATTAAAAATAATTGCAGTACCCACTACTTTTACCTATATTTCAACCTGAATCAAATTTATTTTGCTCTCACTTTTTTAAAAGTGATATTACAGAGTGGAGAATATATGGAAAATAAATTTTATAAAATTTATAAACACAAAGGTGCTAACTAAAGTAGATTAAATGATTAAATCAATTTTTATTTCTTGGCCATATACATTTCATTTCTTATACCCATTTTTATTTATTTTTTAATTTTTTTGAGACAGAGTCTCATTATGTTACCCTCGGTAGAGTGCTGTGACGTTACAGCTCACAGCAACCTCAAACTCTTGGACTTAAGTAATTCTCTTGCCTCAGCCTCCCAAGTAGCTGGGACTACAGGCGCCTGCCACAATGTCTGGCTATTCTTTTTTTTTTTTGGTTGTCATTGCTGCTTAGAAGGTCCGGGCCCAGCCTGGGTGTATGTGGCCAGCGCCCTATTCATTGAGCTACAAGCGCCACCCTCTTTATACCCATTTTGACTGATTTATTTAAAATAGAGTAATTGATATCAGCAAGAATATTTACATTTCTGTAAACCATCTTGGACTTTCCTTAGAAACAAAGAAACAGTAATTATTGGAGTTACAGTATTGTGGGGTTTTTACTTAATTAAAGAAATGTATTTTATTGTGAAAGTTGTTGAAATGATTACATTTTGGAATTGTCATCAAAAGGAAGCTTCAAACTAGTAACCTGTCTATGCTGAGGGTTTTTCAGTAATTTATTAATTTGTTAAACGAATTTTTATTGTAGATCTGCTATATTTTGGGTATTTTCTGGGTGATAATGGTTATAGGAACAAGACAAAAGCACCCTCCTTTCAGGGAATTTGCATCTAGTGGAGGGAGACCACCGAATAAGAATAAATAAATAACAATGTCTTAAGTTCCATGGAGGGAAAAAGAAGCAAGATAAGGGGAAAGGTGTGGTGTGCCTATTGTAGACAGCATTTTTGAAACAACCATTTTGTATGACTGGATTTTCTGATTCAGGAATGCAGTTGGGATTAGCAGCGATGGCTAATTTATGCTACACTGGGTCTCAGGCCTCAGCCACATGGACTTTGCAGTTAGGAGGTGATTCTGTGGCTAGAGGCTGGAGTCATCTGGATGCATCTTCACATATGTGGAGCAGTTTTACTGGCTGTCCATGGTACCTTCTTAGGGCTTTTGTCAGGAGCTCTTATATTTGGTTTCTCCATGTGGCCTGGGCTTCCTCATCATGACAGCTTCAGAGTAGTCAGGCTTAGGGAATGAGTTAGGAGCTCTTTTCCACCTTCCCTGGTAAACTACGAAAAGTTTATTAACTTTTCAAAAACGTATTTTCATAGTATTTTTTTTTATATTGGGATACCATACACCACAAATTTCACCCTTCTAAAGTGCAAAACTCAGTGGTTTTTGGTATGTTCATCGAATTCCACAACCATTAGAGCTATCTAATTCCAAAGTGTTTTCATCACCCCAACAAGAAACCCCATTCCCATTAGCTCGCCATTTCCATTCCTCCTCGGCAACCACTGATCGACTGTGGATTTACCTGTTCTGGACATTTCAGACCAATGGAATCACATGGTACGGAGTCTCTGTGACGGCTTCAGTGTCCATCCGTGTTTTAGCATGTTATTGCTACTTCATTCCTTTCTATGGCTGGGTAATATTCCATTGTATGGATAGACCACATTCTGTTTGTTCATTCAGCAGCTGATGGGCATTCGGGTTGCATCCATTTTTAGCTGTTATGAACAGTGCTGCTGTGAATATGTATGCATCTCCTTTCATGGCCTTGTTTCAGAAGTCGCACACCATCGTCACTGTCTTGTGTTTATTCCTTGAGGCACTTATAAGCCTGAACAGATTTAAAGGGTACCACGCCATCTCTCCTTCGTAGAAGAGCGTCTGAGGTGGGAAGCAGTACTACAGCCATCTTTGGCAAAACATCTTCCACATGGTGCTCAGGGAAAGTGATGTTTGTCCAAAGATGTGAATGATGAGAAGCGGGGGGAGCTATCACAAAGTTGTAAGGAAACAGCTTTCCAAACACAGAAAGCAGCTAGTGTGAAAACCCTGAGGCAAGAGTAAATTCTAAATATGGTTAGTGTGGCCAGAGCCAAATCGATGTTAATCTTTGATGGGTGCGGATTACTATTCAGTGAGCATCTAGTATGTGCCATATGCTATGCAAGTGCATTCTGTTGATTATTTTACTTGATATTTGGAATTATCTTTGGTAATAGATAGCAAACCTGATTTTTTAAAGGTGACAAAACATAGAATTAGGATTTATTAATGTAATCTATATGCAGTTAGGAGGTGGTGAAGGCATAATTAGGATTCTAAGTAGATTACCTGCATATAAAGTCCACTTTTACTTTTCTAACTATATTATGGCCCCCAGAAGTCACAGTTTTATAAATATTTATAGGTGTAAATAATTGTAATTTTTAAATGGGTGCTTTGTAAATGCTAAATAGGAAAGGATAATCAAAAGAAATTAGGAAGTAGAATAAATTCACAATGGTACTAGCATTCCTTACACATATAGTAACTCATGCTGGCTTATTATTATAATAGTTCTTTTCAGCTAAGGATTAAATTTACATTTCAAAAATGTTGAGTTATTGTAAATAATGTTTAAAATACACTAAATTTCCAAGTATTATTTTCTTGCCAAATATATCACTCTCTGTTACACAATCTGGAGCTTAAAATTTTCTATTTTTATGGTTGAATTAGGTGAAATTTAGAAGCACTGTTTCTTGTTTATTCAAAGAAAAGATCCTATTTTCTAGAAGAAGATTGTTTTTGTGAATGTCACAAAACGAATTCTTTGTTTCTCTAGAGTTCAGTTACCCCTGCTATACCTTTGCCATGGAATATGGTATCCCATATTTAGAATAACAAAATTAGTTGAATCACAGTTAGGGGAAATTAATTCTGAAGAGGATAAATACATCTCATTGCAGAAGCAGATAATCTCCAAAGAAAAAATTTGACATTTCTATGCAGATGTCATCAATTGAAGAACAAAACCAAGATTAGTACAAGAATGTACTTGTTTCTAAATAAAAAGTTCACAGTTCACAAGAAATTACTGCTTTCTTTTTAAAAATAAGAAAACATTTCTGGATACTTTTATAATATTTCAAAAATGTAGTCATTAAAAGCAGTTTATATACTCATCTACGGTTGATACATCATGATTCATAATATCTTGACATTTTGATAGAGGAGAATGATTATTGTAGTTACTATTTGAGTGTGACAAATCTCAAAACAGCTAACTTCTCATGAAATTTAAATTCTTATATTATAAATATTTGTGCTGTATCCTGCATATTTGCAGCTTGGATTGTGTTTATCCTTATTTTTTTAAAAATGAGAATTTAATTCCTGGAAATGGTCCACTGTAGACCATTCACTGAAAAACACCTATTTATTAATTAAAGAAATACTTTTTGAGTATCAGGGGTTTAAAATTCAAGAATTGGATTAGGTACAGGGAATACAAAGATAGGAAGAAATGGTTTTTGTCCTTAAATAGTTTGCTGTTTACTAAAGTAACCAGTAATTATTATTAAGTAATTATTATGCAAGAAAATAACTACTAGAGTTACCTACAGTGGAGTGAAAGGAAACGTGCTTGCGCCTGCAGGGAGGGTTCAGCAGTCGGAGGGGAGGCAGGAATAGAGGAGGCTGAACATCTGTGCAGAGACTAAATGCCAAGGACTTGAGGTCTGAGTCCGTGGGTGAAGGAAAGTCACCTGTGAAATGAGACCACCCTGATAATGTGGTCAGGCTCACATGGTCAGTGTCAGGGAGGGACTAGCACAAGTTGAAACCAGCTTCCTTTTAGTTCAGTGTTTCTCACTTCTTTTGAACCTTAGAATTTCTGGTACTTATTATTAGCGCTAGTCTTTTTTTGATAGGAATGTAAGTTGCATATTAGATCTGTAATATGTTCTTGACTGTTACTTCTCATGTGAATGACTGTTGATATTTTTCCTTCTGTTCTCATAGACTGGTTTACACATTATAAACCAATATCTATACTTTATCTAGCAGAAGTATTCCTTTATTTTTTAGATTTTTAATCTAGTGGAAATTTTTTGCTATTCAAAGATAGATGAAGAATATTTCAAAGATACTTCAAAAAGTGTTAAAAAGCAGTTCAAAGCCAGTTTATTAAATGTCCTATATGTCAGAAGCAGCAAGTTTTTAAATAAACTTAAGATTTCAACGAACAATTTGTTTCTTGTGGCAAAGACAATCAGAAAAAATAAGTCTTATTGTATTAATATGCCATTCTTTGAAAAAAAGGATATTTTTAAAGGTATTCATTCTCTACCTCTTTGATGAAGAATGGGGCTACAATGCAATTTTCCAACTTAGGAAACATTTCAGAATCTTTACTGTCAAAGGAAAAACTCAGACTTTTGTTTTGTTTTCTTTAAGAGATAAGGCATATAAACTGTGCGTTTACTGTGCTACAACTCTAAAAATGCATTTGTATGTAGAGTTTTAAATGAGTGTGTTTTGTTCTTTCTTACATTGGAGAGAAATAAAATTGAGTAGTACATTATGGACCATAAGATATCTTGAGGGGATTTTGGTTTTGTAAAATGTACTATATTTTCACACCTAGAAATTATAAAAGAAATTAGAAATCACATACAAACTCTGTTAAATTTTATTATTTGATTTGGCTCCTATTGAATCCAAACCATTTTATGCAGTGCTAATTATTTAGAGTCTCAGCTTTGCTCTTGAGTTAGCAGTACCTGATCAACTTTCCAACTGTAAAACAGTTTGAAAATCAAATGTAGCTTACATGCAAGACCCAACAAAATTAAAAGTGTTAAGTGCGTTTTGGCAGTTCACTTTTATTATGCCCAGTCCTCAAATGTACCAGCAGATAATCATCTGAATGTTAGTTATTTTTCACATGCTTATGTGATCACACAAAAAGTACATGCTAAAAAGAAGCAGATGGTGACAGATGGGGAAGGTTGAATAAGGTGGTTTTGGAAACCTAGAGAAATGCACTTCTGTAATAGTGTAAAAATAAAAATTATTTGATAATCAAGTTAGAACTAACAAAAAAGATTGCAAGAAATGACTTGATTGTTGGGAAATAATGTAATATTTAAGTATTGTTGCTACTGAGGAAAAAGTATAATTTTATTTCCTCTAAGTGTAAAGTGATTTTTTTTTTTTCCAGTGGCTGAAATGCAGTTTTTGGTGCATTCTTCTTAGTTTTCAGAACCTCATTTTTACAAAACATTCACTTGCTGTAATTTTACTTATTTTTCTTTTGAAACCTATCTTTATATCTCTCATACATACAATGTCACATTTTGAGAACATCTGAAATAGATTGGTTTGATAACTATTTTGATACAAAGATTTGTTCAAAATTATTGTGATAGGCCAATGCACAGATGGAAATTAAATACTATGTAAATTTAAAGTCAAAGTATACATTAATTTGCAAAGAAGATAGTAAAGGCTGTAGAAAAGGCGGTTCTAGTATGGAGTAGTGTAGGTGAAGGAAGTTGAAATTAATTCAAATGGAATGTATTAAATGGAATTTTATTTATTTTAAATCCAACAAAGAATAAATGTAAAAGATATTCTTGTGGACTCTGTCAATGTTGTTTTTAAGAGATCTTAAGAGAATTGAATGAGGCTGAAGTTACGTGTGTTTGCACGTTTAATCTCTAGGTGAAATACTAACACGTGCAGTAGTCACTCCTGTTAGCTCTTGGACGAAGTTCTCCTGCATTCTGACAGATTGGAAAACTAGTCCTAGAACTTTTAAGCATTTAATGAAAAGAGAGAGTTGTTTTAGTAGGCTTTCTAAAACATTTAATTTTTTTTAGTTAATAATTCATATAACACCTGTCCTCCTTAGGTTTTTGAAAACCTTCATCTTCCTGGTAGACCCCAAAGGTCTCATCACGAATATTGAGAAGGAAAATGAAGTAGAGGAGCGCAGTGGTTCATTCAGATAGACGTTAGCTGCTCGGGAGTTAGAATCCATAGTTAAGAACTTCTGTCATATGTTGGCATACTATTTAATTGAATATATTTAATCTAATTTTTTCTGGGCTGTGGTGCTACTTTATACTATTTTGGGGTAATATTAAAAGCCATCCCACTTTGTCTCATAACTGGTTATTGTTTAAATATGAAGTAAAGTGGAATTAATGCCTCTTGATGTTTACAGGGGTGACTTTTACCTATTTAGAGATCTGTCCGTCCTAATACTAGCTGTTTTTCACCTGAACTTTTTTCAATGTTACATGGCTTTTGTGGCTTTTACAGTCAGGATATTTGCATTCAGTACTTTGGTATGATTCTAGTTCAAAAACAAGTTTAATTTTAAAATCTCTGAAGCACGGGAATATATAGCACACTAACCCTAGGAGAATACCAGTGATTACCTGTAGTATTTTACTATGGCTGTAAGTAAAGAACCAAAGACCCAGTTTCTTGGAGTCTCAGTGTTTATTCTTTCAGAATAAAAAGGATATATAGAAATCTCTTAGTGTGATTTAATCACAGTTATTATATCCAGTTAGCTTTTTTCTTGTTGAAGGGTTTTTCTTGTGCTAGCCAGTTTGCTTTTGAAAGTACGATGTTAACTATATGCAAGTAATGGTGTACGTTTGCTAGAAGGTGGCCGTAAAGTGTACAGCATTCTCATTCATAGCAAATGGCATTTAGAGTTGCTCACATAAGAATTATTAGAACAGTTGAGAACTAGTTATAAGTTACATTTATGAGGAATACACCAAGAAACCATGGAATTCATAATTATGAATTGAAATGTATACTTCCAAAGCTGCAATTCATTTTAAAATCTGAAGACTTACAGGTAATTGTTTTAAACAAATACCAGTAATGTTAGGAATATATAAAGGGCTCCCTTTAGAATACATACGTATTTGTTACCTGAAGTGAAAGGCTACAAGAAGAAAATTGTTCTTGAATTAGTGGTGAATTGGTCCATTGAAGTTCGCAGTTTACTTTCACAACATAGGTGTGCAGACAGTTTGTTTAGATGTTTAATTTTCCCCCATCTGTTCTGTCAAGATTATTGATTGAGCAGTAAGCCCCTCCAGGGGACACATGGCCTCCTGTGACTGCTCGCCTTGGTGCATCGTGCGGCCTGGCTACCAAGAGGAGGTGTCCCTTTAATCTCCTAGTAAATTGTAATTGGTAAAGGAATATCGGAATGAAGGTGTTTTTTGCAAATGTCCACTAGCCAAATAAATACTTACACTGGGAACTTTAATTGATGATATTATTTTAAAATACATAGTTTCTTGTTTAATTTCAGTCTTTGAAATTAGTAACCACTCAAGATATGGTGTTTTTTAAACTTACCTAGTTGTTTTATATATGGAAGTGTCCTAATTATTACCAAATATTACCAGAATATTTAACATACCTGCTATGACTTCCTTGAATCTTAGATTCAGTTATATCAAGAAATTAAGTAATATCTGGCTCTGGGTAGAAAAATTGAAACTAAAACTTGTTCCCTAGACTTTGTGCTCTGTTTGACATTTGATTTGATGTGATCTTGTAATGTTCCAGATCCTTTCCTGTCCTTTCTATCTGTTTGGGGCCCTTGTGTTAAATGTAGGTATAGAGAATACAGTGGTCCATAGGAACAGCAGGAATAACAAATGTCTACTTTATCATTTAAAAGTCAGTTAACACTGCTTTCGTGGGGAAAAGAGACATTTTAGATTAATTCTTCAAGATCACTGTTTTAGTAGATTACTTCAGGAATATTTTGATGTATGTTTATATCCAGATTACATAAGAACCAGCATTTTAATAGAGTTGAAATACACTTTACCATTATCATCCCTGTACTTTTCATCACTGTTTGTCATACCCTGTATCAGCGTCACAATAGCCATAAAATAAATTAGCCTTTTTGCTAGGCAAAAAGTTGTCAGAAATAGCCAGAAAGGATTGCAAGCCTTAAAGAGTGTGAATTGTATATGTTACTGTAATTTTAGGAAAATAAATATTTTGAGTAAGGGAGAAGAATTATCTTACAAAAGTAATCTGTTGGATTTGAATTATTTAATTTGACTTTGGAATTTCCAGAGCATTTTGAAATAATTCACATTTAAGGAGAGAGAAAGGATATTGTTTGAACAATAGGAACACATTTTACAATGTACATCCACATGCAGAATATTGCAACTATTTTTATTTCTTGTGTGTTTCATCTTACAACTGTTTGTAGTTGGAGTTGAACAAAATTCTTTCCTTTTAAATGATAGTGAAGTCTCTTAGGTAAAAAGGGCTGAGTGTTTTGTGCTCAGCATTGCTTAAGTTTACGTGTCGATAAGACAGTACATTACATCAATTTTGTTCGTATAAACTGATATAGCAAACAGTTCCAATTATAGCATTATGTGTCTGTATATCAATTAAAGCATGTATGTTCAGAAGCAAAACCACTTATTTAGAGAATCAGGATTGATTTTACAAAGCTAAATAAAATATATTTTATCAAACAGATTTTTTTACAATGCAGTTTTATTTTTCAGTTGCTTATTTCTCTTCAAAAATAAAAATCCTCTTTTTATGTACTGACTTTCCCTTCTGGCTGCAAACCAGGTATTTAAACAAAAATAAAGGATTGCCAGTTCTGCCAGCTGGGGATGAGAACCCGGCTGGTGAGATGTGGGTTCAGAAGGCAGTTAATCCAGCTTTTATGCTTTTTATGGTTTTATGAAAAAAGAGGTTAAAAACCACATTTGGCTGCTTTTTGTGTGTCCTACTGTTTTGTTGTTGTCGTAGGAATGCAGTTAAAGGTTCTTAGATTTAATTTTTTTTTGTTATTAGGTAAAATCCTGTGTCAATTAGATAAAGGCCCCACTAACAGTGCACTATCCTTGAATCATCAAAAGTCATTGGTATTTTAAAATTATGTATAAAGGATTTCTTAAACTTCAGTACCTATGTGAATAAGAATTCTTTGCACTTCCTTAGGTTATTTCTTGTCTTCTATTTGTTCTCATATTACTTATTTCAAGCAAGTATAAATTCAAAATTTTCTTTTTGGCTAGATGAGAAATAGAATTTATTGTTCTTCCAGAAAATATTTTCCTTAGTTTATGATTTGCAGTAGATTTCTAGAAAAATCATACAAACTATACTTGCATTCATACCTTATCAATGACATTTTCAGTATTCTTTAGTTATGAAATAAACATTAATGCAGTGAATTAAAAATCTTTTCATATTATTCCAAAAACGCTGAATAGATCTTTAAGTAACATCATTTTTTCTTGAAATTATATCCATCATCTTTAAACACTCTGTGTATCAAAGTACTTTTCATAGTATTTATATGTTATCATAAGGTAACTGTCAAAAATACCATCTGTAATTTTATGAAATTATTGATATATTTTAAATAAAAGCCATATAAGAGTAATTGTCAATAAAAGATTTAATTAATTCAAGAAAGTTTGGAATAAGAGTACTACTTTGTTCTTACCAAATTTTCTCTTACGTAATGAATTATAAACTTTTTGTTTAATTGATAAAATTCATGTGATGTGATTTTCTTGAGCTGGTTTTCTCAAACCTGAGAGGATCAAATAAAGTAAGCTTTAAGGTTATTCAAATATGGTTATTTAAAATAAAATATCAAAAGATGCATATATATGAGGAATACTTTATTAGATGAGGAAAAAAATCTGATAAAAAGATCAAATTTTTCCTGGGACACATGGTAAATTACTGCTTTCCAGTTTGAACAGGTTGTTCTACCATAGCCAAACCGATATTTCCATGTCATTTCTTACTAAATTTATTTCGCATGTAATGTATTTTAGGAAACAACTTTAAGGACATATACCATACAGATATAAAGGCTGTGGTTTTTACTGTGTTTTAACAGAAATTTTTGTTGTAAGGTATCAAAGCTTTGGATACTAAAGTTCATTACAACTCGAACAATAAACCTTTATATTCACTTTGTTAATTAAATATTTCCAGAAAGAGTTTAAACACTTACAGGGGCTCCGAGAGCACTTTAAGTTTATTTGAATGGGTGTCAATGCTTGATCGCCATTACACTGAGTTTGTTTACTCCCGTCTTTCACGGTGGGATTACTCAGTTCCTCTTAAAGCAAGAGTGTGTAAAGCACATTGTATGCTGTGTAATCAGCGTGGCCTTGCTGTCAGTGGTTACTGCCTGCATTAGTGGAACCAGAGTGACAAAGTCAGTAGGCCTAGGAGAAAATGTGTAGGTATGCTAGCCAATGCTTTTCATTTGATCCTTTTATACCATAAAAAGTGTAAAACCATTTAACCAGGGATACTTTTTTGTATAGCTTGTCCCCTATTTGTACACTGACCATTTCTGGATATATGACATCATGAATATTGTGCATACTTGATGTGATTTATATCTTTTGTTAGGATGTTTTATGGTTTAAATATTAAGATCTCAGAACAGACTACCTAGACTTTGAAAGTTAAGACTCATTTTCATATAAAAACATTATGTTTTATGAATGAGGCTTTTAAAGTTAACGCGTAGTAATTAATCCTCTTACTGGTTTCACTTTCAGGTGTTAGAAGATAACGACTATGGCCGAGCAGTGGACTGGTGGGGCCTGGGGGTGGTCATGTATGAGATGATGTGTGGGAGGCTACCTTTCTACAATCAGGACCATGAGAAACTTTTTGAACTAATACTAATGGAAGACATTAAATTTCCTCGAACACTCTCTTCGGATGCAAAATCATTGCTTTCAGGGCTCTTGATAAAGGATCCAAATAAACGGTAAGCTCAATGCTCAGTGAGTTACTGACGAATGTGGTTAAAAATTGTGATATGGAAATTAATTCAAATATAACTAACTCCAAGAAGCAGTGTATTTGATGTAGACGTCTTTCCACTGAGATACTGACTTATTTTTAACTGTGTAATATAGAACATTTAAAAAATGTCTTTAGCTCTTTCTCAACTTGGAAATTTTATGCAGGTTTACCAAATAAGGATTTTGAGAGTTGCATTATCTATATTATGAGTGAACAGTTTCTTAATTGCCCTGTTGCTTGATACTGGGATGGGAGAATCTCTTTTCCTTTCAGTTTCTGGGCCTTAATATTTCTTGCAAAAATTAAATAGAGATGTTTCTCTATACTCCCCCCCTCAACCTGTGTTAACATATCTGCTTTTTTTCTTGTCCATGCATAGCTGAGGGGATCAATGGCAAAATATTCTTTATACATTTTGTATTTCTGTTTTGTGGCTACAGCTATGACCTAAGGAATCTCAGAGCCCTCCCTTGCTGCTTTGTTCAATGAGCCGTGACGTTCCTCATTCACACTTATATATTCATTCACATATACTCCTTATAAATCAAACATGAAATCACTATTAATTTTTAAATGTTCCTTAATACATGTTTTTTTATGTATATATCATGTATCCACCCTTCTATCTAGATACTTATGCATATCATAATTTCTTTGAAAATCTATTAGATTTTAAGCACGTGGAGGTTAGATGAATTCATATATTGTCGAGTCTTTTATAATATGTCACATAATGTTTGGTTATAATGTTTTGTTTATAGTTGATGCTCAATATGTATTTACTGACAGATAGGATTAACAAGTGAAGGAATAGATGAATCCTAAAATTTGGGCTTTGTCTACCCTAGAGATGGTTTCCATTGCATGCATATAGCTCTTTAAGTTTGTAAGTAACATGGTTTCTACCTTCCACAGCAATAAACAAACATGATAAAAGAGATACCATCTTTTTGCTTTGTGAAGAACAATTCAGAGATATATTTTGTAATCCTAGTAACAGACACTAATTTGTATTTATAAAGTAATTATGTTTTCCTTTTTAGCACCCTTTCACATCTGTTTTCTCTCTTGCTTTTCAGTAGCCTTGTGTGGTACATAAGGTAGAAATTATTCTCATTTCCATTTGATACAAGTACAAACAAAGGCCCAGGAAAGTTAAGTGATTTATTCTAGATCTTACAGAAAATTCATGCAGAACAAGAGCAGAAATCGGGTTCCTCCACACCTATTTGGTATTTTTTAACTATCTTATTTATAGTGCAACACTCTCAGTTTAGGTTTTGAAATACATTCTATTCTTTTTTTTTTTTTTCCCCCTTTGTAGATAGCGTCTCATTTTGTCGCCCTCGGTAGAGTGCCGTGGCGTCACACCTCACAGCAACCTCCAGCTCTTGGGCTTAGGCGATTCTCTTGCCTCGGCCTCCTGAGTAGCTGGGACTACAAGTGCTATTTTTTTTATTGTTGTAGTTTGGCTGGGGCTGGGTTCAAACCCTCCACCCTGGGTATATGGGGCTGGCGCCCTACTCACTGAGCCACAGGCACCGCCCAGAAATATATTCTATTCAATATGTTTATTTTCTAATCATGTGATGAGTAGCACTTGGTGGTAGATAATCTTTAAACAGAGCTATGACTTCATTTCATCTATTTTATTTGGGGATCTACTATTTGACTTGGTTTCAAGGGCAGTAAATTTTTATCATCATTTCCTGATTCGTGCAGGTAACTCTACCCTTTTTTGTGTGTGTCCCTCTGTATAAGTAGCTAGTGGAACAGAATTATACTTGTGGTTTTCATGTCTGTGTCTCATACATTTTTTTCAGTCTTCCCTTCTCCATGGATTACATGTATTTAATAATAGGTACTCAGGAACTGTTGAATGAATGTGGGGTAAAATTTTAGAATGTTAGTGGCCTGGTATGTAGGACAACTCGTTATGATTTGTTCACCCAAATTGTTAAATTGGTATTGATCTAAAGAGAATATGTAGCATTTTCAATTATGATACTTTATTATAATAGATATGTCAAGCCCCTCCAGAGATGCATTAAAATATTGGACTGCGAGGATGAACAAGTCTCTACTCTAGATGTTCACGGAATAATGTGGGGCACAAAATATGTACCCACAGATGTTCAGGCCACACTCCATACAAAGTGCTGTTGAAACTATTAGCCCTGTCTGGAGAATTGGAGGATTCCAACAGGCTCATGAAGGAGTTGAAATTTGCAATGACCTCAGGCAGAGAAATTTATGTGTAAATTACAGCTAAAATTACAAATGAGCATGGTATTTGAGAAGCTCAGTGCCTGGAAAGTAGAATATGAGTTGGGTAGCGTTGGGAAATGAAGCCCTATATGTGGGATTGTTAAGGGTTTTATGTTTCTTAGAAAATAATTGTTACTAAGAAGGGGATGCAAATTTGAAGCAAGGGATGGTACAGTCAGATTTGTGTTATTAAAGTCTGTCGCATCTGTGGACAGATGAGAAGAGTAAAGAGGCAGGAGCAGGCAAGCAGAGCAGTTACGAATGTTTATGGAATTTCTAGATAAGAGAAGGAGTCCTTCCTAAAGCAGCGGCGAACAAGAGCTCTGTGAATGATTAAATAGAAACGGTGAGGAAGGATGAGGAGTCAGGGCTGCCTCTGAGGTTTCCAGCGAGGGTGACTAGATTAATAAATGTTTTATTACTGGCAGGGAGTACAAGTGAAGGAGGCTTAGTGGGGTGGGCATGGATATGACTTTGGGATGTATTGAGTCTGAGGTCTCTATAGATAACCAAGATGGAAATGTCAAATTAGCAACTGGAAATATTATAATAGTACCAGTGCTTAAAAGCAACACAGAATTGAATACATGGATTGGGAGCCGTAGACATCTCAGACATGGTTAGAGCCAAAACAGTGGTGGCGAGGACAGAGTCTGGGAAACATGGTAATTTAAGAGGTAGAGAAAAGCAAACAAAGGGTTCTGTAACTCTCTCATTTCTCTCTATTCAGCTATTTAATTACTGCCTGAATTTTGGGGTATCCTTTAATGAATTGCTGTTAGTTCTGTGAGAGGGTCAACTTTCATTTTGATTTCATCTATTTTCTCCATTACTTTCTAAGTATTGTTGGACCCTTCTTTATCTTCCTGTGCGGCCCTGTGTTACATTCAGCGGCACTGGGGTGTGAATTGTGTGGTGTTCCTCGTAGTAAAGAATTCATAGTAACTGAGGATTTACTTTGGCATTCTGATATTGGAGTTTAGTACTCTAGACTTAAACATCTCAGTTCAAAGCATATTTTGTTATTATTTTGAAGTCTTAAATTGTACATTAGAGAGTCATTGACATTGAAATTTTTGACAGATTCACACTTTGAGGAAGCTTGTGTTAAAGAATTTCTCCAAGCTTCTAAAATGGCAATCTAAGATTGTATTCTTAGACTTTGCATAGTATTCATGGCTGATATTTTAGTTTTATATGTATATTTGATAAATATAGAATAAATGCTGGCTATGTCCAGAGCCAAACTATTGCTAGAGAGCTTGAGGGGTTACACAAAATGAGTAACCAAAGCTGGATTAAAACCTTTTATTTACAAAATGATTATGATTCTCCATCCCAACGCCCACCTTATGTATAATCTCAAGTGTAATTCAAATGAAAACAGTATTGAAATAAACTATAACATAAGTTTGAAAGAATACTATGGAGTTCTGATTTTTCTCATGCAGAATACTTTGATGCATACTTTGAATTATTAAATTTTTTTCAGAAACATGTGTTTGATCATTTTGAGCTTCTGGCTCCTTTTTAGATAATCCAGTACTGATCTTTGCTTTCAAAGAGTTTGCAGCCTCCTGGGAGAGAGACGTACACAACTTGACATGGAGTGAATCAGAGTGAGGGCAGGGACTGGAGTCCTGAGCCTTACCCAATACCAAATGTCCAGTCTGGGAGTCCGAATGCAAACATGCAGCATCGCCATTCTGATCCTATGTGATCAAAAAGCCCCTTCTCTGACATGTGATTCATTGAGAGAGTTCTATATGGGTCTGGGAACAGGAGAGAGCCAGTTGTGGGCAACGTTTATCGTCACTAAAGATGTTCGGGGGGTATCAGCTGATTGTTTTACTTTCCTCTCTGACAGTGTGTCAGAGGATCCTAGGTCCTTCCTAGTCGTGTGGTTGTATCTGATGACCAGAGTCTGTTAAAATGGCATACTTACAATCAGGCGTGGTGAGATGTGCCTGCAGTCCCAGCTCCTTAGGACGGTGAGGTGGGAGGTGCGCTTGAGCCCAGGAGCAGTTAGAGGCTTCATTGAGCTCATTGTACCACTTTATACCAGCCTGGGTGACAGAGCCAAACTCCACCCCTAAACACACACAAAAAATACGGATAAACCTCATCTTAAGTTGAAATACAGGTTTATCTGGATGACTTACCCCATTGTTCCATCCAGGAATATCAGTGTTTTCTGTGACCTACTTGTTTCTTCCCACCCCGTGATGTGTTGGAGCTGGCACGGAACCAGCACACGAGACCCAGTTGTGAGATCTGCAGCAATATTGTGAGATGGCTGTTTAATATAATTATTAAATATTAAATTATACATTTACAAATTAAATCAAGACTAGGACAGGCAAAGGTAATAAATACTCAACATTTGTCACTTCTTAATTTTTTACATTTTGCTAATTGTGTTTTTGAGGTTATTTGTGTGGAAATAATAACGGTTTGCAACTGTGCGTCTTCCCCCACTTCTGTGTCATGTGACATAGTATTGGTAGCCCAAAATCGGGCATGGGATGAGTATTTACACTACCAAAATGGGCAAATATTGTAAGTTAGGGCTTGACTTACTGTTTTGTGACTATTTAGATTTAAGAAAATGATAGAAAGTGTTAATAATCCAGATTATATTGTAAAGTTTGTTGTGTCTGTGTTCCACACATTGTAAATAGCACAAAAATGGAGATCTTCTTTCATTTTCATTTCTGAAATGACTATTAACTATTCTAATAACCAGACTATGAACCGTTCAGCAAAGAAGTCACATAACCATCCAGTGAAGTTCAGATATATTTTCTCTCCTATCACTTTCATCTTTGACTTTAACATAAACAAAAACATCAAGACAGATCAGATTAAACTAATCATTTTTGATAGTTACATATATAGGTGGCTTTAGAGTTTGACAAAACCTAAGTTTTCTCTGGGAATCAGTTTGCTAACTTACATCAGAGAACATGGAATATGGTATCGTTTTTGTGGATTTTATATCAGCAAAACTTAAAACTAACGTGTGTGTGTGTGTTCATGATCTTCTGCGGGGAGCTGGTTGCCACGTTTTTACCACCACACATTTCTAACCATGAGCAAGTTCAGATATTAGATGCATGTGTACCTATGTTACTAAATAGGTTTGCCTTTGTTTTTTTTAATCTTTCTACCCTTGTTCCCTCCCGCCCTTCCTCCCTCTCACTCTTTTCTCTTTTGTCTTACTGACTCGTCTATGCTAGATTAAACTGGAGAAGCCAGAAGGTATCAGAATTGCATATTGTGCAAGTATTGGCTAGGAACACCTTTAAAAATATAGGGATATATTTCTTAATTTTTTAATTCATATTGGAAGTCGCATAAAAATTACATTGTAATGATAGTTGATCTAGATTAACAATTCTGTTTCTGTGTAATTACAGATATGGAAATAGTCCACGTGTTTTCTTTCTATAGCAGTACACCACAGATTATTTTCATGACCAATTATTATTTCAGAATTTACACTGGCTAGTATACCTTTTTTTGCAGTTTTTTGGCCGGGGTCAGGTTTGAACCCGCCACCTCCAGCATATGGGGCCGGTGCCCTACTCCTTTGAGCCACAGGCGCTGCCCCCTGACTAGTATACATTTTGACCTGAGCCACTCTAAAAGGAATTTGGTTTGTGGAATTGACAGTGAGGCTGGGCGTGTAGTGGCCTATTTGTACAGTCCCAGCACTTTGGGAGGCCAAGTTGGGAGGATTGTTTGCACCCAGGAGTTTGTAACCAGCCTGAGTAGCGTAGCGGGACCTTGCCTTTAAAAAAAAAAACAAAAACAAAAAAACCATCAGCCAAGCATGGTGGCATGTGCTACTGGGGAGCCTGAGGTGGGAGGGTTGTTTTAGCCCAGTTCAAGATGATAGTGAGCTGTGATCACACCACACTCTAGCCTGGGTGACAGAGCAAGCCCTTGTCTCTTAGAAAAGAAAAGAGACTTGACAATAATAATATCTACCATTTATTGTGCTAGGTATTTACCTCTTATTTCTGACCCTTTCAGTAATTCACCAGTTCAGTATTAATCCCACTCTACAGATTAGGAAACTGAAGTTAAGCAATTTTTTTTATTATCACACATCTCATAAGCGCCTCTTTTAGGTCTGTCTCCAACACCTATGCTTTCTTCCAAATACTACAATCCTGAAGCTCGTTCTTTTAATGGCATATTGGGAAAGTTAGATCTTGCAGCAAAAGCTTTATGTTTTTATGACTGTTTATCCCAAGAATTATTACACCAAAAATTATACTTTGATACAAACTTTCACTGTTATGCTTTGGGCTTATGTAAATATTTTATACTCATTTAATTTTATTTCTGTCTTAATAGCCTTGGTGGAGGACCAGATGATGCAAAAGAAATTATGAGGCACAGTTTCTTTTCTGGAGTGAACTGGCAAGATGTGTATGATAAAAAGGTAGGCGTCTTACAGGGCACCGCGCACAGATTAATCTATGTCAAAACAATTTGTAAATGAATGATATTTTCTACTTTACTCTGACATTTGAGTGATTATTGAATTTCTGTACACAAAATTTTATGTGTAATTTGGCTTCCTAAATGCCTCTTGAAATTTTATTTAATAAATAAATAAATTTATTTTATTTTATTTATTAAATAAATTTTGCTCCTTTTTTTCCATAATAATTTGTTGTTTTTTTTATTAAAAAAAAAAAAAAGACACCAAACATTGTTTTTCTTCAGGAAAAGTAGTAGAAATAAAATCATAATTTTAAAATCTGTCTTATGCCTTTAATTTGAAAGTAAACACTTCAGATTTAGTTATACAGACCCTTATTTTTAAAGGAGCTTAAAAGAAATTTAGTTGTAATAATTAACAAAGTAGTAAATTTATTATCTTATTTCAGACTTCTCTGTTATTTGAAACAACTTTATTGCCTACAAAATGAATATCATAAATTATGTTGATTGTAGTATGGTTATTGTTTTAATATGATGATTTTTAGGTAAGTTCGGGAATAGGAAATTGTGTCTATTTCATCTTTTTAAGACTACTTTAGATACTGTTGATTTGATTTTGATATTTTCATTTTCAAATGCTTCCATAAAATTTTTACTGTGAAATTTTTATGTAATTTAGTAATTTGCTAAGAATTTTTTGTCTATTTTGTTTGGTTAGTCCATTCATTTTAGTTTATTCCAGATTTTAATATTTTTCTTTGATGCATTTATCAATCAGCAACATTTATGGACTTAGGGTCTTGTTTTGTGCCAAATATTCTTCTGTGTTACCCTCTAAGGTAAGGATAGGATTATGTAAGTTACAAGGAAATAACAAAAGTGCTTCATTTCTGTATTATGTTATTGGTAATAGAGAGTATAGTGGTTGTCTATACATTTCTTCTAGTTAGGAGTTTGAAATACATGTACTTATTAAACTCCTCATATTTCAGTTCAATTAAACTCACATATCTTGAGTTTCTACCATGTATATAAAGCACTATGTTAAGTATTGGATCCTTACAACCTCTAATTAGAAACATGTGACTATTCTTAAATGACCTAAATGTTTACAAACTTTCTGTAGACAATTTTACATCCACTTTATGTTATGACAACAATGAGTTACATGCATGTCTAGGGAGGCCCCAGATGAGCTGTGTACTGTTTTTATCCTGCCAGTACCCTACAGAAGAACCTACAACTCATCAGTCTTCCTGTATCTCCCAGAAATATAGAGGAGGGTTTCTTTTGACACACAAAACTATAAGCTACAATTAAATATCCTCTCACTATACCCTGTCCAGGAAGGACTCATATAAAATAACAAAAAGAAGAGGAGAAAATATTTCTTTAAGAGAAAGTGGTTGGGGCACCAATGTGGCCTTGTTAACTCTAAGAAGTGAAAAACGGGGAGTTTGTTCAGTCCTATGGGGAGACTAAGATATGCTATAGAAATTTCTTTCTTTTTTTTTTGAAGTTTTTGGCCGGGGCCGGGTTTGAACCCACCACCACTGATATATGGGGCCGGTGTTCTACTCCTTGAGCCACAGGCCCCTACAGAAATTTCTTTATCTCAGTGTTCAGCTATTCATGTTAAATGGTAATTCACCAGGAGGAAGCTCTAAGAACCCAATCAGCATAGTGAGAAAGCAAGGGTTACCCTGTCTCTGCTCCATTGGGCTATACGTGCACAGAATAAAGAAGATGTTTAGGCACCCAGGCAACTGCTGGTGTACATGGGGTTAGAGGAGCCAGCAAGTCAAGGAGGGAGAAAAAGCTTTCAAAACGTAACTCTAGAAAGGGTATGTGGAGAAATTAAATTAAATTACTATAATTAATTTTAATAAAGGACACCACTTAACTTGAGCCAAGGTATTAAGCATCTTGCTCTGAAGAAGTAACAACATTTCCATAAACTGTGAATTGGTTGTGGACTGATGCCTTCTGTAGGCTCCTCTTGGTGTTCTCAGCCACCCATATATACTTGCAGAAGCAACATCATTATTAGCTGCACTTTTAAATTTGAGTTTTTTTCTAAAAGGCAATGAAAATGTCCTAAGTCTATTTGGGTTTGTATCATATCACAGATAAGCAATTATGGGAACCAGCCAGATGCCAGCAGCTATTTTAATGAATTCTAGCGCTTTGAACAGTATAAATTATTAAATAATCATAAGAGTATAATTATTAATAATTTATAAAATAAAACATTTCTTATGGACTCCTTATATATGGGCCATTAAGAAAGTTTTGAGATACACAAAAATCAAGAAATATAAAATCTGCATAAATGGAAACAATTGACGTCCTCCCAGCCACTGGTAACCCGAGCAAATTGAAACTTGCATGGGGAATCAGAAAGGACCATAACACAGTCTGTCTCAAAACTTTCATAGTGACCTACATATTTCGTCATAATAGGTAAGTTCATCTCTAAGAGTGGGCATTTTTTACTACATTTTCATTAATAAGTTTGGGGAGATTTATTATTTTATTAATTTATTATCACACAATTATTGGCTATGTTTTTCTACACATAACGGCAAATACAGAGATGAAGGCACGTCTAGAGATACTAGTATCTTTAGGGGTGATCTGAGTCTCTCCCTAGACAAGTGAAAAGTGACTAGTCCTGATGACAAGTAGTGTGATGTACCACTCTAGAGTGCGTGTTGAGATGGGGAAAACCTGGGCCCTCGTCCTGGGTTTGCTTCTTTGCTTCCTTTGTGGAAATGGACAGATATTTGTCTTGTGCATGAGATCACAACCCCGTAAGTCCCTTCAGGCTTTAGAATTCTCTTGCAGGATATTTTATAGTATGAATTTATCTAAGTAAATTTCTATATAGATTATATACTCAGTTTCTCAGTCTGCTACAGTTTTATATGAGGTGGTATCAAATCTGTAAGTAAATTGGAGAAGTGATCTTTTCTCAGTGAGTCTTCAGATCCATGAACACAGTGTATTTCTCCATTAATGTAGGTGGCCAGTAATTTCACTTAGTAAATTATTTTCAGTATTTAGGTCTTAAACATATTTGAGTCAGATTTACACATACTTTGTTAGATTTATCCTTAAGGATTTCATATCTGGAATGTAAATGCTATTTTAATATTTCATCTTTTTTTGCTGCCAATATATAGAAATACAATTGATTTTTTAAAAAATATTGACCTGGTATTCTATAGGCTTGCAAGAATTAATTGTTGTAACTTACAGTTCTCTGCACACACAATGATCTACTCTGTAAATACAAATTTTGCTTCATTTCTAATCTGTATGCATTTTATTTCTTCTTTTGCTTTGTTGTATTGGCTAGAACCTTCATTACAATGTTGAGTAGAAGTGGTAAGAGCAGACATCCTAAGTTGTTCCTCATCTTAGGGAGAAAAAAGCATCTTTTACCATTAAATATGGATGTTAATGAGCAGATCTAGATGACCCCCCTGGGTTTCTAACTGTTATTCTCCAATAAAAGGAAAACCAGAGCTCTTTAGAGAAGTAGTTGATTTCAGAAATGGTATGGGGAAAATAAAAGATGAGTCTGGAGCATTTTGTGGTGCCAGAAAGTAAGAAGGAATATATATATATATGAAAGACAGGCAGAAAGGAGCCAACCCTGAGTAATTCTCTGTCAGTAACTAAATACACTCTGTCAGTAACATAACACAGGTTATGGCCCAAGGAATAAAACAAATATCCTTCAGTCTCTAGTGCGTAAATAAATGATAGAATAAACAAATAAAGTGTTGAGTTATTTGAGTGCTGATGTTTTCCTTACAGATGAATTCCAGTTAATAAATGTAGAGGGAGTGAGGGAAGGAGAAAATCACCATTAGAGAATAAAAATTGCGGATGCAAGATCCACCTGTGAATGCAAAGATTCCTGAGCTAAGGAAGAATCTTTACATAGTCTCAAACTATCCCCTTTTGGAAGAAAACGAATCCTTATCATTTACAAACGTAAAAAGCATAATATTACAGCGGAGAAACCTGGCAGAGATAGTGTCTTCACCAAGTGATCAGGGTTGCCACCACTAGCAAGGGCAGCCTCTGAGATGATGCTCTGAGAAGGTTATCACTTACTTAACCTCAATGTAATCACGAGAGAACTTGAAGATCCCCCACATGGAGGGACACCCCTTAAAGTATCTGGCCAAATAACTTCAAAAGTGATAGCTTCATAATAGACAAAACATGATGGTTGAACTTTCACATTGGAGGAGACTGAGGTGATATGATGACTAACTGCAATGTGGGCATTAGTGAAAAAAGAAAGAAAGGTGAAATCTAAAGTTAGTAGTTAATAGTGTTCTACTGATGTTAATTTCCTAATTTGGATAAATGTGCTGTGGCTCTGTAAGATGTTAACTTTTAGGGGGAAAGTGGATAATTGTGCTGTGGCTCTGTAAGATGTTAACTTTTAGGGGACAGTGGGTAAAGGGTATATGCAACTGTGTGTACTATTTTTGTAAGTTTTCTCTAAGACTAAAATTATTTAGGTATAATTTATAAAAATATGCTTTTAATGTAGATTTTTTATGCCATCTTTATAAGGTTGAGGAAGTTCTCTGTCTACTGAGAGTTTTTTATCATGAATGGGTGCTGAACTTTATTAAAAGATTATTCTGCACTTATTACAATGATCATATGGCTTTTCTCCTTTATGTCCTGCTAAAATGGTGAATTAATGTTGATTGACTTTTTCTAACATTAAATGAACTTTGCATTCTGGGATGGGGGGAACTCACCTGTTAGTTGTCTGTTACTACATATTGCTGATCTGGTACGAAGTATCTGTTAGGGAATTTTGCATCCTTAATCATGAGGGTGATAGTGTTATATCATCTCCTTTTCCTAAGATATCTTTGTATGATTTTCATTTCAAGATCATGTTTGCCTTTTTAAAACAGGTTGGAAAATAGTTTTTCCACTTTAATTGTATAGAATAGTGTGTGTAGAATTGGTATTATTTGTTAATTAAATACCTATATACTCGAGTATAAGCCGAGTCTTTCCCGGCGCAAAATTTGTGCTGAGTTCGGGTTTTTGGGCACAAATTTTGTGCCGGAAAAAACTCGGCTTATACTCGAGTATATACGGTATTTGGTAGAGTTTACCAGAGAAGTCACCACCTAGGCCTGGGGTTTTATCTTTGTTGGGAGTTTCTTTAATTGCTATGGGCCTGTTGTGGATATTTGTTTCTTCTTGAATGAGAAAAAAGTCCTAAGGACTGTTAGTCATTCTTTGCAAATATTGGTATGTGCTATGTTAAAAGATTTTTAAGTTTACCTTTTGATTCCTTCTCAACTCAAGTGTTATTTATAACAGTGTTGTTTAGTTTCCAGATCCATGGATTTTTCAGGATCTTTCTGTGACTGATTCCTAGCTTAATTCTCTTCTGGTTGGAAAACATACTTTATATGATTTGAATTCTTTTAAACTTACCAAGATTTGTTTATGGCCCAGAAGATGATGTATGTTGGTATATGTTCTGTATAGACTTTAAGAAAAAATCTAGACAGTTAACACTTGAATGACATGGGTGTTAGAGGGGCCAGTCATGCTCCCATCTAGTTGAAAATCCATTTGTGACTTTCAAATTCCTAAAAATATAGTTACTAATAGCCTTCCATTGACCTGAAGCCTTACCTCTCAACTATCATACACTGCAGTATTACAGTAATGTAAGCCAGGGAAGAGAAAATGTTAAGAAAATCATAAAAAAAAATGAATTTACTATTTATTAAATGCATTGGATCATTATGAAGACCTTCATCCTCATTGTCTTTAGGTTGAATAAGTTGAGGAAGAGGAGGGGTTGGTCTTGCTGGCAAAGACAGAAGAAAATTCTCGTAGGAGCCCGTGCCCACTTGTTAAAATTTGTTTTGTTCAAGGGGCGCCTTCTGCATTGGTTGCATAAATACTCTACCAGTATTCCTTAGGTCAGGATGCGCAACGGTTTTTATGTCCTCTATATTTGTACTGATTTTATGTCTACTTTTTCTTCTATCAGTTACTAAAAAAAGATTGTTGAAATCAACTGTAATTGTGGATTTATCTTTTCAGTTTTGTTTCATGTACTTTGAAGTTTCATTGTTTGCTGCATATACATCTATTGTTGTTTTTTTTACTTGTACTTGTTTTTTACTTGTAATAGATGAAGTACATGTGCAGTTTTGTTACTTTCTAGATTGTACAGTGGTCAAATCAGGGCTTTTAGGAAACATGTCACCCAAAAACCATGTTTTGTCCTCATCAGCTAATGCCTTGCTGTCCTTCATCCCTGTGAGTCGCCACGTCTGTTCTCTCTCTGTCCACGTGTACACTTGCTTTTTGGTGTCCACTTGCAAGTAAAAACATACAGTATTTGACCTTCTGTGCTTGGCTTGTTTCATTAAGATAACAGCCTTCAGTTCCATTCACCTTGCTGCATAAGACACGATTTCATTCTTTGTAATGGCTAAACAGTATTCCCCTGATAAATACACCACATTCTCCATTAATGGACACTTGAATTGATTCTGTATCTTTGCTACTGTGAACAGTGATGCAGTAAACATACAAGCACAGATAGTATTTTTATATATTGATTTATTTTCCATGTAGAAAAGGAAAAAGGATATCCCAAAGCAGGATACCCAGTACTGAGATTGCTGGATCTAACGGTGGTTCTATTTTTGGTTCTTTGATGACTGATGAAGTTGTACATTTTTTCATGTAACTTGTTCACCATTTGTATGTTGTCTTTTGTGGAATGTATACTCACATCTGTGATCACTTCTTACGGTCACACACCAATGGGAAGTCCGTTGACCCCAGGCAAGCGGTTTGTGCACATCTGGTTAAGGCAGACAACCAAACGCGCAAAAACAAAGGAGCTGGAGTGCAGCCAGTCTCTGACCCCTGCTGTGGGACCATGGGGATGCTGAGTGGAGGTCCTCGTACATTCTAGATTTTGGTTCCTTGTTGGATGAATCATTTGTAGATATTTTCTCCAATTCTACAGTTTTTTGCTCTCTTCATTATTTTTTTTGCTGTGCAGAAGCTTGTTGGTTTAGTTAATTCCTATTGGTCTGTTTTTGGTGGTGTTGCCTCTGCTTATAAGATCTTATATTTAGGATTATGTCTTCTTGGTTAATTTATCCACTTAACTCTCCTTTTTCTTAAGAAACATCTCACTGTGTTGAGACCTAAACTGGCACAAAGCTCCTGGGCTCAAGTGATTCTTCTGCCTCCACCTCCCAAGTAGCAGGGACGACACCACACTCAGTTTTACCTCCTTATTATGAAATTTTCTCTATTTTCATGACATTAATCTTTGTTTTGAAATCTACTGTGATGTTAATATAAGTACTCTAGCTTTCTTTTGCTTTCCTTTTGACCTGTGACAGTTACATTAAGTGGATTTTTGTAGGTAGCACATAGCTGATCCTTGCTTTGTTTTTATTCATTAGATGATGTGACTTTAATAGAATGTGTAGCCCATTTCCATGTAATGCCCTTGTTGATATAATAATATGTTTACAAATTGTTTTGTATTCTTTGTTCTTTTCTCTTTATCTACCTCTCTTTAGATTTACAGAGTATTTTTTTAGTCTGTTTTATCCCTGCTATTGCCATACTAGCTGAATGTGTTTTATTGTTTTGAGGTTGTTTCTAGAGTTTGAAGTATTGGTGTCTAACTTAACACAGTCTACCTACCACTGAGTGTTCCTGTTGTTTATTATGCTCTCATTTTCTTATATTTCATTTTCACGTAAGTTAATAAACATCACAAAACATGGTAATTACATTTTGCTTTAGATAATTTATATTTTAAAGTGATTAAAATTCTACATGTAACTATCATTAGCACTTTGCATTACTTTATATAGTCCATGCTTCTACGTGGTATCATTCTTCCTCAGTATTGTTCTTCATCCTTTCACTCTACTTCAAAGGTATGATCTCTCTGGGTTTGGAAAGATTTATGGAAAGGACTGTATTTGAAGGAAATCTATGATTGGAAATGAGAGAAATACAATGTTTCAGAAGGGGAAAACAATGAGAATAAAATAGAGAGGAGGAGCGTGTTAAGATGCGCTGACTGGAGGAATCGTGCCCTGGTGGATAGAAACTGGATGTAAATAACGGACAGGGGGCTGGTTAATAAGAGTGTAGCTTCTTGAAACTTTATCTCATGTTTGTGTGATCCACTTACCAGGATTACAGATCCTGAATTAAGGAAACGACATAAGGTAAATGAGCCTTTTCAAGTATTGTTGGAATCAAGGTTTAGGGAGAAGAGACTCTCCTGAAGAGACTACTGCAGTGACATGATGTTAGGGGACACTTTAGCGATCTCACTAAAGCAGAATAAAGGCAACCAGGAAGGAAAAGGAAGTGTGAATTCCATAGATACTTTAAAGAAATGAGAATTCATATTTTATTCTGAAAATGCTCAGGAAAATATGGAGAGGAAGTTGAAGAAGGATTATAGCTGGCTGTGGTAGTATTTAATTCCAGATGGAATTGTCTAAGGGCTACAATACAGTACCAGCATTTGAGAGGGAGAGCAGAAATGAGTATGTGTATCTGGAAATTCAGGGTTTAATTATAGTTGTGAGAATGGATTATGACCTCTATAAGGAGGAGCAAAGGATGAGAAAATGCACGGGAGAGGGGAGAGAGGGTGTGGGAGCGAGAAAAGGCAGCAGGGAACAGTGAGAATGCGGGGCTGGAATTGAGTACTGGGAAGGAGTCAGTGTGACAGGTGTGTCAGGAACCTTTGTGTGGTTTAGTGTAAATGTTGCAGGGGAACATTCCTGTCTAAATCATGACTTTCTACTTTCTGGTTGAAAAATTCAACCTGAAGAGTTGGGTGAGTGGCTAACGACTATTGCTGCTTTCACTGGAAGGGTATAACAGGAGCACTAACAAAGGAGAGAGATGAACGGCTAAGAACAAGTTTCTAGGTAGCTTCACACTTAACGTTTTCCTTATAACACTCAGATTGTGGCCCATTTTAAAACTTCAGGTGAAAGAAAGTTGTGTTCCAAATATCTAATAGGCATTCTGATGATGAATCATGATCAAGGGTCGCTACGTGTGAAATGTCTGATTTCCTTAAGTGCTGAGTTGACAGTTGATACCTCTCTCATTTTACTTTGACACTCCTTGTTTTATTTTTATAGTGAAGGTGCATCATCCTTTCAAATGTACATTTTGGCTTGTGAATATCTTTCAAGGTTTTTTAAGAGATATTTTAGTGAAATTTTGTGTTATTTTCAAATGTGAGTTCTGTGTGGAACCATTGCATTGTAGACAACTTGAAATATCAATGAAATGTTTGGGAAGGATGCAGCTAATGAATGCACAGCACATTGATGGTTGAGAAGTTCTGTCCTAGTGATTTTAGTCTTGAAAATCTCGAAAACAATGAGCAACCCTTAAAGCCAAGGCGGATAAATGCTGAGCTGAAAGGTGCGGTGGGAGCAGATCCATTTCAGCCTGTGTGTGAGTGAACCGCAAGTTTCATGTTACTGTTCCAACAGTGCAGGACCATTTGAAACAAATCAGCAAGGGAAAGAAGCTGGATAGATGGTTCTGCATGAATCAAACAAACATCAGAGGAGAAATCATCTCGAAGCTTGCCTTTTTTTTTTTTTTTTTTTTTTTTTGATACGAAGACATGAAGGTGAACCATTTCTACACCATACTGTTATGTGTGATAAAAAATGGATTGTTTTGACAATGGCAAGCGTTTGGCACAATGGTTGGGTAAGACAAAGTGTTGAAACACAATTCAAAACTGTGACTCAGTGAGTAGGGCGTCGACCCCATATACCGAGGGTGGTGGGTTCAAAACTGAATATTCATCCAAAAAGGATAATGGTCTCTGTTAAGGGCTCCAGCGCTGGTGTTATCCACCACAGCTTTGTGAAACCTGGTCCGTCGGTTACAGTGGGTGTCTCCTGCACCCAGCTGGATGCCTTGATGAGGATGCTTGTGATTCAGCAACTGGGGTCGGTCAGTCAGTCCTCTTCAAGGCAGCGCTCCACCACATGTCCCACAAACAGTGCTGCTCAGACTGCAGAAGCTGGACATGGAGACTCCGTTGTGCATCGTATACACCATGCCCTGCACCAACTGACCGCCACGTCTTTCAGGCTTTCGACCACTTCTTGTAAGGAAAAATGTTCTGTTCTCAACAAGCTGTGGAAAACTTCCTTTGCAGTTTCATTAACACTCACTCTCCAGGCTTCTTCACTGCTGGTATAAACAAACTACCATTAAGATGGTAAACTTGTGTGGACAGTTTAGGCTCATCTTTTGGTTAATTGTACTGCTTCTTGTTGAGACATACTGATTCAAATTGGACATTTCGTATTTAATGAGCTAATACTTGCCTTTCTTTGGTTGTGAGGCATTGTGATGAGAATGTAAAAGGACACAGCTGTCAAAACCACTGTTAGTCAGGGCATGAAATGGAAATAGTTTAAGCTTTAAAAACCCTCCAATTAGGTTAGAAAATATAACGAGGTGTTCTTTACAAGAATTTCACCTAGAACAAAACTACACAGAAAATTGGAAAAAATGAGAACAGACAGATTTCATAGTCACATATCACAAAAAGTCAGCAGAGGCGACAGTAATAATTTGGGGCTAGGTAGATTTCAGTACAGACATATTAAATGAATCGTTTTTTGCATGAATTACAATAGTAGCAATGAAGAACAAATTTTTGTACAAAATAACAGCATCTATATGCAAGAGGAGCTGATTGAAATACACTTATTTAACATCTACAGGTTTATCATTTTTATTGATCTTTTTAAAGATTGAGCTTTTGCTTTTGTTGTTTTTTTTTTTTTTCTATATAATTTCTGTTCTCAATTTCACTGATTTCTTTAATTTTCTTTTTTTCTTCTATTTTGGATTTAATTTGTGTTTTTTCTAGTTTTCTAAGCTGGAAGGGTAGATTACTTGTTTCACATTTTATTTTCTAATAGTATATGCATTCAGGGCTCTAAATTTTCCTCTAAGCATTGCTCTTGCTAATAAATTCCACAGATTTTGAAAAATCATGTTTTCATTTAGTTAGAAATATTTTTAAATTTTTCTTGTGAATTCTTTAACCCATATGTTATTTGGAAGGGCATTGTTAAAGTATTTTGGAATTTTCAAGCTTGCTTTCTGTTATTTAATTCTAGTTTACGTTTTATGTGGTCTGAGAGTATACTTTTATGTTTCATTTTAGGTTTTTTTCTGGCTTCTACCCAATTTTTATATCTGTCTTCAATTTTTTGGAGTTAGTGTATTTAATCTGCTTGATATTCTCTGAGCTTCCAGCATCTTGTGTTTTGGTGCTTGTCACTAATTTTGGAAAATGTCTGACACCATTTTTTTTTTATTATTTCATATCAATATGAGAGTACGTACAGTTCAGTTACATTGTTTTTGCATCTGTACAGTAAAGTCCACGTTGTATTTGTGTCCTTCGCCCGGGATGTGTGCCGTATACCCATGCATCGTGTCTGTTGGGTGGAAACTTACCGAACACATTCCCTCCCTCCACTGTTACTACATTTGAGTTTTTCCTCTCTTTTGAGTACGTGGTGGTTAATCTGGTAGTTTCAATTTAGTACTGAGTACATGCGATGTTGGATTTTCCATTCTTGTCATACTTCGGAGAGTGTTCTCTAAATCCTTCTAGGTTACAAAAGTTATAAAATCCCTTTTTTAATGGCTGAATAGTATTTCATGATATACACATACCACAATTTGTTAATCCATGTGTGGGTTGAATAGTGCTTTGCAACTGTGAATTGAGCTGCTGTCAACATTCATGTACAAAGGTCCCTATGGTAAATTGACTTTTTTACCTAGTAATAGGATTGCAGGATCAAATGGAAGGTCTCCTTTTGTTCTTTGTGTCCTTTCTAACAAGATGGTACTAGTTTGCAGTCTCATAACCAGGGCGTGAGTGTTCCCGCCTTCCCACACCGTGCCAGTGTTTGTTGCTTTGGGATCTTATAATGTGGGCCATGCTTATGGTGCAGGGTGGTTTTGATTTGCATTTCTCTCATAATTAGAGATGATGAGCATTTTTTCTTATGTTTATTGACCATTCATCTGCCCTGATAAGAAAAGATTCTGTTTGTGTCTCTTGCCCAGTTTTTAATGGTGGTGTTTGCTCTTTTCTTGTTGATTTGCTTGAGTTCTCTGTAGATTCTGCTTATCAGCCCTTTCTTAGATTCATAACATGCAAATGTCTCCTCCCATTTTGAAGATGCTCTCTCTGATTTGTTGATTGCATCCTTAGCTGTGCAGAACCAGCTCCCACTTACGCATTTCTGTTGTTGGCTGCCATTGCCAATGAGGTGGTCTTCGTAAATTCTTTTTCTAGGCCTCCTTCACTCTTGTTGGAATGTTGCCTAAGTGTCAGTTAGGTCCAGTAGGTTAATAGTGTGGGTCTTCTACAGACTTCATGATTGATTACTGCTTACATGTATCAGTTACTAAGAGAAAAGTGAAATCTTCAGCTGTGATTATGGTTTTAACTGTTTCTCCTCTTAGTTCTATCAGTCCTGCTTTTAGTATTGTTTTGTTTAGAGCTGCCTACAAATGTAGGATTGTTATTTTTTTTAGCTCTTTATCATTTGTCCGGGTTAACCAAATTATTGATAGAAAGATTACAATAGAAATAAATGAAATAGAGAATTGAAAACCAATAAAGGTGAGTGAAATGAAAAGTTGGTTATTTGAACAGATGAACAAAACTGACAAAGCTTTAGACACATTGTGTAAGGGGGAAAAAAGAGAGAAACATTAACTATCCCAATCAGAATTGAAAACGGGACATCACTACTGATTTTACGGAAATAAGAAGGATTATAAGAGAATACTGTGAGCAACTTGTGCCATCAAGTGGGATAACTTAGATGAAATGGACACATACCTAGAAATGTAACAAATGACCACAATGATTCAATAATGAATGGAAAATCTGAGTAATCTAGATTACTATAACTCTTACGGATGTTAAATCAGTAATCCAAACCAAGAAAAACTCAGGACCGGATGGCTTCACTGGGGAACATGTAAGAAAAAATTAACCACAGCCCCTCTGAAACTCCTCCAGAAAATTAAAGAGGAGTGAACGCTTCCTAACTCACTCTATGAGGTGAGCAGTGTTCTGAGACTGAAGACACTGTTAAGAAAACTACTGACCAGTATCCCTCATGAGCGCATATGAAAAATTCCTAAACAAAATACTGGCAAAATTTGTTCAAAAGCATAATTGAAGGATTATGCCCCATTACCAAGTGATATTTATTCCAGGAATGCAAATATGTTAAACATGTAAAAATTAATATAATATCCCACATTAATAAAATGAAGGAAGGAAGCCCATATGATCATCTGAGGTGACACAGGAAGAGCATTTGACAAAATCCAGTATTCATTTGTGATAAAAAGACTCAAAAAACTAGGAATAAAAGGAAACTTCCTCAGTATGATTAAAAACCACCTACAAAAGAAATTTCTTTTTTACAAAAAACAAGGTATTGCTCTGTCGCAATACATTGGTGTCATCATAGCTCACGGCCCCCTTTCAACTCCCAGGTTCAAGCAATCCTCCCATCTCCACCTCTGACACCATCATGTCCAGCTAATTTTTTTTTTTTTTTCATATTTGTAAAGAAGGAGTCTCACTGTGTTGCCCAGGCTGATTTGAACTTCTGGGCTCAAGTGATTCTCCTGCCTTGGACTCCCAAAGTGCTGAGACTATAAGCATGAGCCGCCATCCCTGGCTGGCGATCATTTCAGAAGATTGGAAAACTCTTAGCTAACATTGTACTAATTGGTGAAAAACCAAACGTTTTCTCCCAAGATAAGGAAGAAAACAAGGATGCCTACTTTTAGTACTTCTGTTCATATAGCCAGAACATTTAGATAAGAATAAAAAATGAAAAGCAATCAAATTGGAAGGAAGAAGTAAAGTACAACTGTCTCTGTTCACAGATGACATGATCTTACTTGTCCCTAAACAATATACATACACCCTGGAACTATCTTAGAGCTAATAAAACAAATTTAGTAAAGTTACAGGATGTGAAATCACTATAGAAAATCATTGTATTTCTATATACAAGCTATAAACAATCCAAAAAGGAGCGAAAGAAAAACAGTTGCGTTTAAAATATGATCAGAAATAATAAATTATTTAGGAATAAACCAAAGAGGGCTAAGATTTGTACCCTGCCAGGGGTGTCCAGCCTGCAGCCTGCAGGCCGTGTGCAGATGATGGGAGGAGTCTTTTGCTCATCTGTGGTGGTAGATACCACAGAAATTATGCACAGACTTTTTTTCCCCCTTATCAACTTTCATAGTGTTTGTATGTTTAATGTGTGGCCCAGGAAAACTCTTATTGTTCCAGTGTGGGGCAGAGAAGAATAAAGTTTGGACACTTCTGTGTTTGGACTATACAGAACAGTGCTGAAAGAGAGAAAATATAACTAAATGGAAAGACATCTCATGTTTATGGACTGGATACTTAATATTGCTAACATGATGGTTCTACTCAAAACGACAATATGATTGAAATCTAAATCTTTTTTTTCTCAATCTTACAGTGGGATACTATTGGAGAGTAAAAGATGTATAACTTGGATTTATACATACCAAGATTGATGAACCTCAAAATGTAAACACATAAAAAGCAAGTTACTAAGGATATTCAGAGAATGACAAATTACACAAATTGAAATCGGGGGATTGTTAATGGGTGCAAGAATCTAGTTAGATAGAACAAACAATATTTGATAGCATAGCAAAATGACTGTAATCAACAGTGAGGGAATATTTTAAAAGATCTAGAAGAGTCAAAGTGGAATATTCCTAATGCAAAGAAATCATAAATGCCTGAAGTAATGGATACTCCAATTACCCAGAAGTGATGATTCCATGTCGTGTGCATGTTATCAAAACACCACATGTACTCTATAAATATATGCAACTGTTATGGTACCATAGTAATTTTAGATTAAAAATAAAAAAACACAATGAACTAAAGAAAGCATTATATTTATGACTATATATGGATACATATATACACACACACACACACATATATATATGAGAGAAGAATATGAAAACTTGGATGTGTATGATATAAAGGAACTCCAGGACGAGATTTGCTTGAATCTTAGGTAATTGTCACTCTAATTCTCATAGGTTGAAAATGGTTGAACATCAGTGAGGAAGAAAGGAATGGGTATTTGGTTTTATATCTTAGGAAAACAAGAGTTTGAAAGTGCATATGGAGCAATGTTAACATCAGTTAGGTCTGGTCATCTTTTTATATTTTCTATTCTTCATGCTTAAAATAATTATTTTTATGTCAAGTGGAAGTTTAAAAAAAAACAAAACAGAAACACCAAGCTTGGACTATTCAAAAGAAAGAAAGAAAGAAGAAATAGCTGAAGTGAGTAGAATCTTCAGAAAGGGTAATATTTGTTTGTTTTGCTTATTATGTACTTAGGGGAAAGATCCAACGAGGAGTATGAAAGTGGAGATGTATAGAGAAAAGTAATATTTACATTAAAACATACTAATAGTAAGATGCAAGGTTAATAAACATAGAACTAAAAATAAAAGAAAAAGCAAGATCTCTGAAGCATAACTAAGGGAGGGAGGATACCTTTATAGTGACATTAGTTGAAAAGGAGTAAGATGCTCACCAAAGCAAATTAAATGTATTTTTCACCATATGGGCAGGAAGTTACAACAATTCTTCCTGGACACCTCCATTTTATTTTTTTTTTAGTAATATTACAAGCCCTGCCATTTTTACTTAGTGAGAAGACTGTACATAGTTGATGTTAGAAGCTTGAGGAGATTGACTATCTTATGTAGAGAGAGGTTCCGAGGGAGCTGGGAGAAACCATTTAGGAACCTGTAAAGCTTTGTTCCTTGAAGGGAAACAAATAATAACCATTATGAAACATAACATAATAATTATAAAACATAAAGCAATGAAAACCAAGAGGTATTTAGGGAAGGTTGATTTGGAATGTTTGGCTTGTTTTGAGATGGATTTTAACACTTAACTACATTTCTACTTATTTTTCAGAGATTACCTTCAGAAAAGAAGAAAGTACTTGCTTCTAGAGAGTGATGTGGGTACTTTATAGTTTATTTTGGTTACTGGGTTGATACCCATTTCACTGGGATGGCAACTGATGAAATATATATTTATCCTGTCACTTGCACAGAGCAGAGGCCTCACTGAAATAAGATCTCCTATGAAATTCATTAAACATCTGTGTTTCTATCTGAAGATTAATTTTCACCTCTGTCCCAGATTCCAAGTTAGGACTCTTAGTATTCATTCTTTTCCTTGGTACTTACCAATGTTCTTTTTTTTTTTTTTAAGTAATCTTTTATTGAGACATAAGTCACTCTTGATACGCTTCAGTAGTTTTTAGGATATTCACAGATTTGTGCAGCCATCATCACTGTCCAATTCCATTTCTTTCTTCCTTCTTGAAGATCCGAGTTTCTTTCTGGTATCATCTCCTTCAGCATAAGAATTTCCTTTGTCATTTCTTATAATGCAGCTGGCAAAGAAACCTTTATTTTGCCTTTATTCATGAAGGATGTTTTCACAGACTATAAGACGGCGCATTGATAGTTAGTGAGTTTGTTTAACTCTCTGCTACCTTGTCTGCTATGTGTGGCATGCCACTGGCTGTTTGCAGGGTAGTTTTGTCTGTGTGATGGGTCTGCACTGTCAGTTGACGAGGCTGAGCTGTGTCCCCTGGCTGTGTGAGACCCTCATGGGAGACCTGGAAGACGGACGGGCAGCAGCAGCAAACCTTTGCAGCCCACCACATTGTCTGTGGCAGCCCATCTCCCTGGCATGGGGGGTGGGCAGGCGTCATCTGCTGCTGCTCCTCCTTGCCTTCCGTTGGGCTGGGCCGCGTTCTGCTGCATGACGCAGCTCCCCGGGTCTTGCAGCACATCCTGACCAGCAAGGTCAGAGACAGTAAGAATCGACGTGGTGCCGTCCATCTTTGTGGGCTCCAGACTGTGCCTCTGGGTCCCATTTTGTTTGTCCTCTTCTCACTTAATGTGAATCTGTCCTTCTCACCTTACTGTCCCGTGGACACCAAGCCCCACAGTAAGCTGGAACGCAGCAGCCTTCCTGAGACTGCGTGACCAGCTCCCACCTGGCTTCCAATCCAGCCAGTTCCTATCCCTGTAATCCTGTCCACAGACACGCAGCCCTGTCTCTCTGGTGGAACCAGCAGACATTGGTTTTCAGCCTCTTGACTATAATGTGGTCAGGTGACATTTTCTTTGTAATTATTATTCTTGGGGTTCTCTGAGCTTTCTGAATTGCCCTCATCTCCCTTATTAACTTTGGAAAATTTTTACCCATTATTTCTTGAAATACATTTTCTGCCTATGTCTGTCTGCACTCCTCTAATTGCTGGTGCTTTTGTTCTGTCCCACAAGCCCCTGCAGTTTTTTTCTGTTCTGTTTTTTTTTTTTTTCTATGCTACTCAGATTGGATAATCTCTACTGATATATTTTCAAATTTACCTAGCTCTTCTATAATCTGCAATTTGCTGTAAACCCATATAGTGAATTTCTTATATTTTTTCCCTTGGGTCCTTTTGTTAATAGTTTCTGTTTCACTGCCGAGATTTCTTACCTGTTGTAGTCATTTGAACATGTTTACTTTACATCATGGAGTGAAGTTATAAAGCTGCTTTAAAATCATTGTCTGCTGATTCCAACATCAGATTCTCTCAGCATCACTATCCATGTAGCTTTTTCTGGCGTATGGGCTCTTTTTCCTTTCTTTCTTTTTCCTTCTTCTTCTTCTTCTTTTTTTTTTTTTAACGTAGAGTCATTTTATAACATGTCTCAGGTATTGTGGCAGATACATTGTTGTGCCTCTGAATTGGGTTAGGTTGAAGCAAAAAATAATGAATTTTTTGTTTTAGGAGGCAAGTTATCCTGGATGAACTCAAACTGCAGACTCTTCTCTCCAGTGGGTTAAAAATTTCAGGTCAGTTTGTTTGGACTTCACTGGGGATTTGGAGTCTGCCTTGTACATTTGTGGTTCAGGAGTCAGCCAGAGGTTTCTAGAATTCAGAGCTCCCTCTCTTTTCTGGGGTTATTGCCCTCACTTTAAGGCTACTGTGCTTGTCCAAACTCTGTCCTGGGATCGTCATGGCAGTAGGACTATGGTTTCTAATTTAAGTGTTTTGCCCTATATTTTAATTGTGGCATAAAGCGGGGCCCACTGTCAGGCAGAAAGGCCTAAAAACAAGAAATACATACCGTGCCATTTCCTTACTCCTAACGTGCACCTCCCTTTCAGCATCCACCTGTCCTCAAGTGCTTCCCAGAACCTTCAGATAGTTTTTCATATTTTTTCCGGAGTTTATAATTATGTGCGGGAGGGTTCAATAGGAGCTGCTTGGCTATTATCAGAAGCAGAACTTAGTATTCACTCTAATTATGCCCTGTTGCATGCCAAATGTTAACCTTTTCTCCATGTGACTTACTAGTGTTTGTTTTCTATTCATGCAAAGCAGCATGTCACAAATTCACGTTTGTGCAGCATTCGAAGGGCTCATCCAAGGGAAAGCGCTTGTGAGTGTGAAAACCAATGAACGTGATAGTGCAGCACACACCACACACCACAGGGCAATTCAGGGCTGTTCCCTTTCTCCTGATTGTCGGAAACGAATTCAGGGTGTTTTAGAGGACGTGTAATTGTCATCACCCTTTGATGCTGAGTAGGCTTCAATGGCCAAAAGGCACCTGCGAGTATTTTCTGATGTTTATTTAGGAGATGCCTGAGTGCTTCTCTCCTGTCACAGTCTGCACAGTGGCATTGCCGTCAGCGATGGGCTGCACAGATGATGGCGGCCCACAGTGTGATACCCCATGTTCGGTGGTGCCTTTCCTATGTCTGCAGGTGTTTAGATACACAGATTCCAGCCCTGGTCTGCAGCTCCTGCTGTGCGGTCCATGCTGACCCCATGCTGTCCAGGTTTGTGGTCTGGGAGCAACAGGCTATGCCACGTGGCCTGGATTTGTGTGAGTCACTCTGTGATCCTCCATGACAGCATTTTTCAGACTGTCTCCCTGCTGCTAAGGGACACGTGTCTGTTTGGTATTGAGTATTATGTTACGTGCTGGTCTTAAAAAGATGACTGTGGTAAGGTCCCCTCCTCAAGTTGTAGATGAGACAGATATCATCATGAGTAGACTATTTCTATTTCCATGGGATGAGGTAGTAGGACTATTTCAAAGGCCACCCAGGTTTTAAGTGTGAAGGAACTATGACAGAGCTGCTGCTTAGGATAGGATAACAATGATTTGGAATTTTATTTATATTGTGATGCTGTAGGATGACTTTGGTTTGAAAATTTAGGGCCTGATATTTTTATTTTAAAATGAGGGGAGTGGACTAGATATGTGAAGTTCTTTTTAATGCAGATATTTTATCATTCAGTTTAAAAACATATCAAAAAGAAGAAATCTTAAACACTTTTTTGGGGGGAGGGGGGGAATAAAGTATTTCCGAGAAGCCCTGTTCAACTGAGATCTTATCAGGTTAACAGGAGATGCTCCTGGTCATTTCTGTGCCCGTCACTGTCTCAGTGGTGTGACCTTCAGCCATCTGGTCCCCACCTGCAGGGGACTTTGCATGTCTGGTTGCATGTCCAGTCCATGTATGGGAGTGGGTGTGTGCGCACATGTGTGTCTGGAGCCTCTTCTGCTGTCTTGCGGTTCTTCTACCCTTTTTTGGAGCCAGTGTCCTCAAAACTAAGCTTGCATCCTCTGGGTCCTTCATAACCTTCCAGTTGGTTAATTAATATTAGTGCTTGGGCAGAGCAGCTCCTGACAAATACAGGTTCTTTTTTCTGCAGTAGCCTTCTTGCCTATTATGGAAATTATTCTTTGCCCATAGGTCTCAAATTGAATTTCTACCTCCTCTCCCTCAGCTTTTCTTTTCTTCCCACCAAAAATTGTATTCCCCAACCCAGACGCTCCCTATCACTGCATCTTCTCTGATGTGGTTTTAAGAGAGTGGCTATTGTCAGTGCTAAAACTTGTGCAGAAGGAGGTAAGTTTTTGGTTATCTTCCCAGAAATATAATGATGTGAATTTCTCTAAAAATAAAATAATAATAATAATAATACCATAAATACCTGTTGAAAGGTTTGAGTGTTTCTTTTCTATAGAGAAAGGATCTCACTCTGTTGCCCAGGCTGATCTCAAACTCCTGGCTTCAAGTGATCCCCCTGCCTTGGCCTCCCAGAGCTCTGGGACTATAGGCATGAGCCACCACACCCAGCCTAGTATTATTAATGTTGTATCCCCCCACCCCACCCCATGTGTTAGATTTAACAGACTAATGCTACTGCCTGGAGCTTATGTAGTTGGTTTTCGGTCTGTTAAAGTGGGCGCTGCACTGTCTCCAATTTGCATGCAGCCTTTTGTAGCAAAACTGGTTAATATGTTGGAAACTGCCTGTGTGTCATTTCTGCAGGATTTACAACTCATTCAGCTTTCGTTCATGTTCATAAACATTTCTCATCAGAAATAGCTGAGGTGAATGGCTGCCGCACCACCGATGGGTGTGACATCAGCTAAGGGAGACAGAGAGGAGGTTGTTCGCCAGGTTCTTAGTGAAGTCTGGAGACGTCATACATGCAGCTTGTCCATAAACTACCTTAGAAGCAAATTTTTTTTATTGCCCCTCTTATGTCTTTCAAAAAGTCCCCCAAAAGTAAACCCCCTCTGAGTGTGACTGAGCTCTTCAGATAATAAAACGCCCCTGTGGATATTTGTGAATGGTGTCATCTGTTCACGGACCTACAGCCAGTGGGGTGACTGGTGCTGGTGAAGTTCTCATTTAGAAATGAGAAGATGTATCAAGGAGAAGAAAATACGAGTTCCCACTTCTAGGGCTTACTTTTAAAGCAGTACAAATCACCCATATCATGTGTTAACAAGCCCTTCAAAATTTCCGCAGGGAAAGCAGATGTACTAATTAAACATTTAATGTTTGTTATAGCTAAAATATTCATCTTGGCAGGTTCAATTTATGATACAATAGTTGTATATTAATGTGCACATGCCTTGGGCCTCTCGGTGTCTTTTTAATTGGATCAATGTTAGTAATATGAACTTTAATTACTCTTGTGTGTGTGGTTTTGTAAAAATGAAATACATATAGTAATTTTTGCTTGTAGTTGTAAGTCAATAAATACCCTTATTGATTAGTATTGTGAAGCTTAGCATATAAAGTAACAACACATATATGCTATATATTTATTGGTTAGACATAAATCCTGTTTTTGTATTTCTGCTTTTCAAACACATGTTCACACACATACAATATATACGCAAAAAAAAAGCCAATTTTGCATAGAGATTACATAAACCAGAATCCCCACCTGAGCTTAGCTACTCTCTCATTTTTCAAAGAAGTGAAAATTATAGCACCAGATTATTGTCTGTGGCAAATACAAGCATTTGAGTGTTGGTGATTTTTGCTGCAAATCTCTATGTTCTAGTATTTTGGTTCCCTTATGCCACAGAATGGTGGAAATAGCCACAGATTTTAAGGCAATAAAGATACTGTAATCACTGTCTACATCAGCTAGGTCAGAGGTTTCAGGTCCTGTTCTCTCTCTCTTATGTACCTAAAAGTGAAAATAGAAGAAAGTATACAAATAACATTCCTTAGCTGGTGAGTTGTTGCTGAGAAAGGTCTGGGGGGTTAGGTTCAAAGACTTTGGTGTTCATACTACACCCATTCTGTCATTTCAGCCATAACAGAAATATTGAATATGACTTATTCTAATGAGCTTAAGGAAAGTCCTATCTCTGTTCTTTTACTTGCACTATAAAGAAACACTCAACTATTTACTTTTAGAAAGGTAGTAAATGGTAGAGTGTTTTGATAATATTTAAAATTTGATAGAGGATTAATGTGGAAGGGATTTAGGGAGCTACAACTTTGCTACCATGACATGGACTTGAGATTACACAAGTAAACCCAACTCTAAACATGGTTTTCAGTAAACTGAAATTGGTATCTTGACCCAGAATTGATCTTCCTGTTTAGTTCATTGGAAACTATATTTGTTTTTTGTTTTTGAGACAGAGTCTCACTTTTTTGCCCCCTGTAGAGTGCTTGGCATCATAGCTCACAGCAACCTCAGACTCTTGGGCTCAAGCGATTCTCTTGCTTGAGCCTCCCAAATAGCTGGGAATACAGGCGCCCACCACAATGCTCAGCTAATTTTGGAGACAGGGTCTCACTCTAGCTCAGGCTGGTTTCAAACTCATGAGCTTAGGCAGTCTGCCCGCCTGGGGATTACAGGTGTGAGCCACTGTGCCTGACCTAGAAACTATATTTCTGAAAACAGATTAGCTTTTAAAGAGCTGTTCCAAGTTTAGTGCGGTTATCAGGAAGTCATGTTAAATTTAGAGTTAGTGACCCTATATCTATTTATTGAGTTAATTACATAAAAGTAACTAAGATTTACATACGAATATTTCTGATTTTGTTGGTAGTTTATCATTTCTAAAGGGGAGTTTACATTGTGTCAGTTGATACATTAGTGTTTTGAGAGATGTATCCAACGAAAAAGAAAGAATCTGGGTAAAAAGCAGGAACCACTTGTATGCTGCTTGCAAGAAACCAACTTCAAATGTAAGATACAAGTAGATTAAGCAAATGAGCAGGCAATTATATACCATGCTCACACTAATCAAAAGAAAACTGAATTGTCTGTATCATCATCATATAAAATAGATTTCAAAGTCCTGCTACTGGAGATACCTAGGTCATTTCATCAGGAGGAACTAACAATCAGCTATGCATCTGATAATAAAACTTCAAAATACACAAAGGAAAAATGAATAGAATTGTAAGGAAAAATACATAAATCCACAATTAAAGTTAGATATTTGAATACCCATCTTCAAGTAATTGATAGACGTAGAGAGGAATTAGTAATATTAAAACTTGAGCAGTGCTATCAAATGACTTGATCTGATTGATACTTATAGAACACGTCACCCAGCACCGTAAGAACACTCATTCTTTCAAGGGTATGCAGAATGCGTACCATAGCATGCCCTATTTTGTGCAAAACAAATCTATGAATTTTAAAGTATTCAAATAATTAAAAGTATGTTATCTTTCTAAACAAAAAGATAGAAGATCCCCAAGAATTTGAAACTAATTTTAATTTTAAATAATTTGTGGGTCAAAGAAGAAATCAAAGGGGAAGTTAGAAAGTATTTTGAAGCAACTAAAAATTAAAACCAAACATGTTTAGCTGTAGGATACAGCTGAAGTTAATACTTCAAGGGGAGTTTATAGTATGAAATGACTCCTTTGGAAACAAACAAGATCTAAGCTCAATTACTAGACTCCACCTTAAGAAATTACAAAAAGAAGAACAAACTAAGGTCAATGTAAATAGAAAAAGGAAGTAATATGAATTGGGACAGTGATCAACGAAATAGAAAATAATAGAGAAAATTGAAGAAAGGATAGTTGGTTCTTTGAAATCATTAAAATAGACACTTTCTAACCTGATGAAACAGAAAAGTTGAGAAGACAAACACGAGGCAGATAACACTTGTACAGATTTCTGTGGGTGTTACTTGGATAATTTAGAAACATTATAACTTTATGCCGATAAATTCAACATTTGCTGAAATGAACGAACTTTTTGAAAGATAAAAATTACCAAGAAAAAAGAGAAGTCATCAATAGCCTTCTTCTGCTAAAGAAATGATATTTGTAGTTTAAATCCTCACAAAGATGCTTGTTTGCCTTACTGATGAATCCTACCAAATATTTAAGTATCATTCTATACAAATTTGTCCAAAAAAGTAAAGATAAAGCGTACTTCTCAATTTATGAGTCTAGCATTAACCTGATTCCAAAAGGCAAAGAGATACTACAGAAAAAGTAAACTACAGACCAATTTTCTTAATGAACATATATGCAAAAATTATTAACATAAATTTAGCAAATCAAATCCAAAGAGGCAAAGAATAGCACATCATTACCAAGAAGGGCTTACTCTAGGAATACAAGGTTGCAGAAATTCTTAATATTAGGGAATCAAATTCAACAATAGATACAAGTATGGCTTATTCCAGGGATATAAATTTGGTTTACAAAAACCAGTCACCATCATTCATCTTAATTCACAGACTATGAAAGAAATAAAAGAAATTATTATTGTAATAGATGCAGAAAAAAGCATTAAAGAAACTCCATCCATTTTTTGATATAAATAAAACCAAAATACCCTGGGTAAATTAGGAATAGGAAAATTTTTAATCCAGATGGAGGAAGACAAGCTAGTGTGGCAGTTTCTTGAAAAGTCAAATGCACACCTGCCATGTGACCCTGCCGTTCTCTTTGCTGTTTGTCCAAAATTAATTATTGTGTTTATACAAAGACTAGAACATGAAGGCTCATAGCAGCTTTATTTGTAACAGCCACAAACTGGAAGCAGCCTGTGTGTCCATTGACTGGTAAATGGATAAATTGTGGTACATCTGTCGACTGGAATATTACCCAGCTATAAAGTGGATAAACTATTGATACATGCAGTGACAGGGATGAATGTCAAAGTCATCATGCTGAATGAAGGAAGCCAAACAAGACGTCCATACTCCACTCTATTTATACTAAATTCTGAAATATACAGATAAATCTATCATGGCAGAAAGCATGTCAGTCATGGCCTGTCGCGGGATGGGAGAGACACCAGGATTACACAAGAGCCCAAGAAAGCACTCTATTGTGGTAATAGTTTCAAGTGTGTGCCTGTGTTAAAGCTTACTGAATCGTACACATTTAACATGTGCAGGTTACTGTATTTTTTTTAGTTTATGTTAATCATGCCTTCATAATGCTGTTCTTTGTCCAGGTACAGCGGCTCATGCCTGTATTCCTAGCGCTCTGGGAGGTCTAGGAGAGAGAATCATTTAAGGTCAGGAGTTCAAGACCAGCCTGGGCAACATAGCGAGTCCCCATCTCTATAAAAATTAAAAAGTTAGCAGGGCGTGGTGGTGCAGGCCTGTAGCCCCAGCTACCTGGGCAGCTGAAGCAGGAGGGTGGCTTGAGTCCAGGAGTTGGAGGTTACAGTAAGCTTTGATCATACCACTGGATTCCAGCCCGGGCGACAAAGTAACCCCTGTCTCTTTAAAAACAAACAAAACTTTTTTTTTTAAGTCCTTGCCCCTATGGAACTTATTTTATTGAGGTGAGACATAATGTGGGTGACAGTAAATACTGTGTGCTGTGTGTATGAACATGTGCGTGTCTGTGTATCAGATGTTGAAAAGTCTTTTGAAGAACAGTGTGATATGGAAAGTGATTGGGGGGGTTAACTGTTTGACACAGGAAGGTCACAGAAGTCTTTGGTAGTAACATGACCTTTGAAGCAGACTGTTTAAATTCCCCTGTCATCTTTTAAGATATGTTACAGGTTTTTAAAGTTGAATGTGACCATTGTTTCTCTCATGTAAAAGGACAGGTTTAAGGTGAAAGCAGATTGGAGTTTTTGGAAGCAGATGGTAAAGGTGGGGCTGAAGTTAACAAAACCTTCTCCCAGTGCCTACGAGAAGCCCATTTTGCCCAAAAGGATTTCTTGTAGTTCACTTTTGATTAGAAAGATGCAGACCCATTCCAAATATTTGTGGAATAGTAAGTCAGAAGGAAAATCTCAACCAGAATTCCCGTCTCTCAATTCCTGCCACATAGAAAGGGAAATTACCGCCTAAGTTTTCTAAAAAGGAACCCAAATCACTGCAGTCTGCATCCCCTCTGGTGTTCTACGTGCATGGACGTGATGCTGGTGAAGGGAACATGCTGACTCCTGCGTGGAAGAGGGAGGTTTCCATCAGGGGGTGACGTGCTCATGTCCATGAGCAGAGCAGCCGGAGGTTTCTCCCCACCAGTGGCAGGGAACCTTGTTCAGGTAGGGGAGTAGAGAGGCTGAGACAGGAGCCACGTTGTTCTTTAATAGCCATTCCCAGTTGATAAGTGGAACTTAGAGTTGGTTCATCACCAAAAGAGCGCACGCTAATAATGGAGACTTTAGATGTGTCGTGGGGGCAAACAGAAAGAAGGATAAAAAGAGATTTAAAATGTTTTGGATCAGGTGCCATAAACTCGTATGTGGTTGTTTATGTTGACAACATGGATTTAACTCTGCTCATCTTTGACATTTAAAAATGCAGTGTCTAGAGAATGACTTAAAGATTATTGCCTTATTATTTTACATAAATTTGGTGACAGTAAGAATGGGAAAATGTATTGATCTTAATCCAATTATGTATTTGTTTTTCTATAAAATTTTTATAAAACATACTAATTTCTGGCTTAGTGCCCATAGCTTAGCAGTTAGGGTGCAGGCCACATGCACTGGGGCTGGTAGGATTGAGCCTGGCCAGGGCCTGCTAAACAACAATGACAATAATAACAAAGAAATAGCCAGGCATTGTGGCAGGCGCCTGTGGTCCCCGTTACTTGGGAGGCTGAGGCAAGAGAATTGCTTAAGCCTGTGCTGTGAGCTGTGATGCCACAGCACTCTACTGCGGGAGACATAATGAGACTCTGTCTCCAAAAAAAAAACAAAAACAACAACTAATTTCTGTCCTTCTATTTGCCGCTTGTATCCCTGTGAGAATTGTATTCCAAAAGCGGCATCTGAGTCCGGGCATGGTGGCTCACACCTGTAATCCTAGCACTCTAGGAAGCCAAGGTGGGTGGATTGCTTGAGCTCACAGGTTTGAGATCAGTCTGAGCAAAAGTGAGACCCCATCTCTACTAAAAATAGAACAACTGAGGCAAGAGGATCCCTTGAGCCCAAGAGTTGGAGTTGCTATTAGCTATGATGCCACAATACTCTACCCAGGGGGACAGCTTGAGACTCTGTCTCCAAAAAAAAAAAAAAAAAGGCGGCCTCTCCTGCTCTGACTGTATTCACAGAGCATATACTGTTTCACCACGTCCTGGGACCTGGCTCTGCTTGTCCCGTGTGTGTGGCCCCGAGGCTCACAGAGCACAGTCTTCAGCAGCCCAGCTCCCCTCCTGTCCTCACCCTTGCGGCAGGACCTGAGCAAATGAGTCCAGCTGCATCAATCCTCCAGTAGTGACTCTTAATATCTTTGGGTTTCAGTACCTTTTGAAGGTCTGATGAAAGCTGTGGACAAAACTTCATGTAATTTCAGAGGCTGCCAAGAGTCCCTGTTCCCAGGCAGGGCCAGGTGTTAATGCCCGTCTCCAGTAAGCAGGGTTCTTTGCAAGGTACCGTTCTTACGTTTCAAGGCCACGCTCTCCCGCGACCTGGAGAACAGCTGCATTCTTAAGTTGCACTCGTAATGATAACCTCCTCCTTGGCCAGGCACTAGGACCAGCCGCCTCCTGTTGCAGCAGCCTCTGCGCGTGTGCTTGCTATTGGGGAAAAGAAGAAAACAGGACAGACTTTTACCATCTTCCTCCAGCTCTAGTCTGTCCATCTCCTTTGCCATTTTGTGTCATTTGTCAAATTTTATACAAACAACTAAGTACTTACATGTTGTGTTTGGACTGTTGACGGGAAAGCCACCAACCACATCCCCCCACAGTGACTCAGCATTGGAGACTGTGACCCTTCATTTAATTGCTTGTTCTCTAGTTGTCCTGGGAGTGAATGGTCCTAAATTGCCGCCAGTTAATAGACTTCTTTCTCTTCTTACAGCTTGTACCTCCTTTTAAACCTCAAGTAACATCTGAGACAGATACCAGGTATTTTGATGAAGAATTTACAGCTCAGACTATTACAATAACACCACCTGAAAAATGTAAGTATATGTAGAAGGCAATTGATTACATGCTAATATTATTGAAAAAAACGATCTTTTAAAAAATCATTTGATATTTTTATGATCAAGTTCAGGCTCGGAGCCTAAGCTCAAGCGGCTAAGGCACTAGTCACATACACCAGAGCTGACGGGTCTGAACCCAGCCCAGGCCTGCCAAACAACAACGACAACTACAACCAAAAACATAGCTGGGTGTTGTGGCAGCTACTTGGGAGGCTGAGGCAAGAGAATCGCTTGATCCCAGGAGTTGGAGGTTGCTGTGAGCTGTGATGCCACGGCACTCTACTACCCAAGGTGACAACTTGAGACTCTGTCTCAAAAAAAAAAAAAAGATCAAGTTCAACAGCAGCTTCTTGTGGAGTTTCCGATGTGGAAATATGAAAAGACAGGTCAGTTGTGAGATGAGCTTTTCTGGGCAGGAGAAATTACACACACAGAGAAATTACAGATGAAATTACAGGCTGGCCTTTCCTTACGCTTCTCCAATAGTATACTTAAAATTTTAAGTAAATAGGAGCCCAAAATCATGAGGGTATGAATGAACAAGGTCTGGGAACCCTTCTCAGGCTGACAAAGGTTATCGATTTAGGAATGAGGATAAGGTTGGGTTTGGGGGTGATACTGAGATAGCTAAAAGAATTCTTGAAGACATCTTTTGGTTCACACAAGACTGTCATGTTAGTTTTTCTCCCCTTTTCCTTTATTTCCTTTCCTACATTTCTTCTCTCCTCACTTCTTTTTAAAAGGCAGCTCATGAACAGTGCTGATGTGCCCTGAGGACCCGTGAGAGGGAAGATGGAGGTGAGGGGCTGCTCCAGCTGTGGGTGCAGTCAGCAGATGTTGGTGTCTAAAGGCAAACTAGGATTCCTCTAGGGCAAAAATTCTTAATCTGGGGCTCGTGGCCTATAGCCAAGGTACTGCAGATGCCCTGGAATTAAACATTATTATGTGTGCGTTCTTCAGATCTATAAGAAGTTAAGAATTTCATTTATAAGTGATGAAACTAAAGCCCAGAGAGAAGATGAGCTTGGCCAAATCTTGTAGTTGTCATCAGCAACAGCCAGGAGCAGGGCTCACCCACTTGGCCAGTGCCCAGGCTGAGTTGTGAAGTCTCACTGTGTTGAGGTGAGCAACTCGCAGGGTGTGACCTGTGCTGGGGCAGTGGGCTTCCATGCTGTCCTGTGCCACCACCAGCATTTTAGAGTCACTAAGAGTCAACGACAGCATTAGAAAGCCCTAAGAAGGTGACTCAAGGCTGTCTGAGGAGAGCACTTGGCTCAGGCCATGACCTCTGGGCCCAGCATGGCCTGTAGCATTACAATTGGCTGAACTATTGTTGGATCAGCCCACAGGCAATTCCCACTATCCCCATCATTTGGTTATAACCGGAATTATAATCAGACCACATCAGTCCTCTGCTTAAAAGCTTCTGGTGGCTTCCCATCGCATTCTACATCCAGATTACTCACAGTGGCTTGCACAGCATGGTCTGGCCTAGGCCCATCCATCTCTTCCTGTTCCAGGCCCTCCCCCACTCTCCAGTGTCCCACCCACTGTGGTGCCTGCTTCCTGGTGCCTGGGGACTGTGGCCCTGATTTACACATCTCTCTGCCTAGAGTGGTCCTCTTTCCAGACATTTGCATGGATGGCTCTTTCTTATTCTTCAGATCTGAGCTTAAGTGTCACTTCCTCAGAGAGCCTTCTTTGATTTCCTGGTCTAAAGAACAGTGCAGTCTGACACTCCCTCCCTCCGTGTCCCCCCTCTTCCTCCTCCGTGTCGGCACCTGTCCCCCCTCTTCTTCCTCCGTGTCAGCACCTGTCCCCCTCTTCCTCCTCCGTGTCGGCACCTGTCCCCTCTCTTCCTCCGTGTCCGCACCTGTCCCCCTCTTCCTCCTCCGTGTCTGCACCTGTACCCAAAATCCAACGACGTGTCGGCACCCGGGCCCCCGGGTGCGGCCGCCTGGCGGGCCCTGGCCCCCCGAGGACGCCGCCGTGGGGGC
>CAUYPK010139770.1:0-39597 GCA_963574355.1 Loris lydekkerianus | reverse complement strand
CTTCTTCTGAAAACTCCTATTTTTTTCTCCCAGCGCTTTAGCTAGGCTCTCTTATTATGTTGCTATCCACTCACCTCCCCCAGTTCAAATTTCCTGTATGTATATTACATGTAAATTTATAGAACTCCTTCCTATAACTATTTATATTTTCAGTCTGAAAAGAAAATAAAAGGGAAAAAACTATATATTGGTTAAATTTGATATGTCAAGAAAATAAAAGGCATAAATCCCATTAAAGGGGAAGTCTCAGCATTTAAGAGGGCTGCTGAAAAGGTGCTGAACGTCTGCAAAACATGGGGCTGAGGAAGGCAGGCCGCGCGGCAGCCCGGCCTGAAGGTGTCACCGCCCCCTGTACCAAGTTTCTGGTGCCACAGAAGGGCACAGGAAAATCTCAAATAGCTTTTTTGTTTTAAAGAAATCAAATATGGCCTTCTGTGATTCAGAAAGTGTTTTTAAGTCTGTTTTCTTCCTGTGGAGCTGTGCACAAAGTTCTCTCTCCTTGTGCTTTTAGCAACCTGCAGGATGTGAATTAAATTGATTCCTTAATTATTCTCTCATATAACTGTTGAGAGTAATTTTCTGCCATTATGTGCTTCCTCATTATGCAAATCTCCCTAGTTCTACTGTTTGTGCCTTCTGGAGAGCACAAAATGTCAAAATGAGGCAACACTTCTGACAAATATTATTCTCTTTAGCGATTCATCATAGCAAAAATAGTTATGCTGAAACGTTTGTTATAAAACATACTCTTTCTAGAACATATTTTTAACCTGGTATTTTAAAAATGCCAAAATTAAATCTGATCCTTGGCTTTCTATAAAATTTCACAGCATATATTCCAAGGAATTTTCTCCCTTTTCAAAAATACCGTATATACTCGGTAGATTTTTTTTTTTAAGCTGTGCTTTAGAAAAAATATAAAAATTCTATAAAAAATATTTTATTCTTCAGGAAAGTTTATAATTTAAAGAATTTAAACAAATTATTGTGAAACTGTAAAATTTCACAGCACCTAAAGAGCTTTAGGTGTTTTCCTAAAGTGATTTTTATAAATATGCCAAATTATTATGTCTTGAAATACAAATAGCTAGCCCAATATCAATGAAATTTTTCTTCTTTCTTTCTGGTATCTGTTTTATGGGTAAAAGACGAGTGCATGAAATTAGTTGCTCTTAGTGGTTTTGTAAAGTAACTTCCAAGGTATTATGTTAATAGTCTCTGCACAGTCCTGCAAACTTTGTATCTAGGGCCCATCAAGTGTTAATGTCCCAATGATGAATTTAGGCCTTCCAAGTCTATTAAATGTCTCATGAATTATCAAGGTAAAACCCAGTGGTGTTCAGTTGAAAGTTGAAAAACTACATACACAAACACTAGGTTGCCATAAAGTTCATGTGCAATTGTCTATTTTAAATTGTACACGAACTTTATGGCCACTTGTATGTATAAAAGATAGTACTCTAATTTATTTAGCAAATGTTCTAGGAAGCTGTAACAATCTATATGAAACATCAATGGGGTGGAATGATAAGTGAGAAAGGTGAGAAAAGTTAAACCAAAGGCAGAAATGACAATGAGGCTTTTATGATCCATCTGGGGGACTGGTGTGGCCCTCCTGCGGTTTTGCCCTGCTCAGCTCTCCCTGGAAGAGACTAAGGAACCTCCTCGCCAGTAACCCCAGGAAGAGACAGACTGAGAAGGTGCATTTGGTCAGTAAGGTCCCTTGCAAACATTTGTTGATTCAGATTCCATAGAACTGCATCAAACAAAATGAAAAGTCAATACCCAAAACACTGGCACAGAGCTTTAGGTGTTTTCCTGTAGAGCAAGCAGTTTGGGGTCCACTCTGCAGACTCTCATCCATTGGAGATGCAGGACTCAAGAGTTTTATAAGGGTCCCAGTGACATCCTGTGACCCTTACCATACGTGTTGAAGCTCTTGGTGATTGACTATTCTACTGAGATTGTCTTGGGCACAGCTGGGGTCTGAAGCATTTTCCCCCCAACACAGTAGCACTGAGCCCCCTGAGAATTGCAAGGTTGAGTCAGCCTGTGTAGGCACCTGTGCATGGAGTCATGTACAGGTTAGATGAAACAGTTCCAAAATTGTGTCTGGGGTTTACAAGACCATACATGGGGTTTTTACCAAAGACAGTTTTACAGTTCTTTAGACCAAAGAAAGCCATCCAATTTGGTATCTCCAGAAAGGTTTGACAAGTCAATCCTCTTTCCATAATGCCTATGCCTTTCTACTGTGTTGAAATACCATGTATTAAAAGTTTAGATGTCTAAGTTATTTCATTAAATAAATATATTTAGCATAAAATCAAGTTTAAACTTTAAATACCATGTATTAAAAGTTAATATGTCTAAGTTATTTCATTAAATACATTTAACATAAAATCAAGTTTAAATTCTTATCTCTTAGGGGAATGAAATTATTTTATTTATTTTACAGGTTTGCGCAGAAGAAAAATGCCCGACGCTTGTCAATCTGGCGCACATGATGAGTCTGTACAGCACACACACCTATTCCAGAGACTGTTCCAACTGGATCAACGTCGTGTGCAGATACCTGCACGACTCCTTCTCTGACACCACGTTTAACCTTGTGACTTATCTTGCAGAGGTAAATTTACAAAATACATATGTGTATATATGTTCTTTTTAATTGTTCTGTGGCAGAATTTTCAAATGAAATTTCAGAATTTCTAGAAGCAGCATTGGTACTAATAAATTGTCTTTACAAGTGAATTATCGATGACATTTTTAAAAATAAAAAGATGGGTAATAACTTTCAAGTACAAAGGAAGTTTTTATAAAGGTGGGTTTTGGGGGTTTCATTTCAAAAGTTTATTTTCTTAATAGTGATAGAAAACGAAATAATGTAAACCTCTCTTTTATTTAAAATGCAAAAGAGGTTTGTAGTGGTATTAATCCTAGAGAATGGTTATAATTTTTATTTCTGCAAAATTAGTTCTTGGCTTTGAAATCCTTTTTAAAATACTAATACAACATACAATAGCATTTCTGCTAGCTAAGATTTTATTTTAATGATGTATTTGCTTACTATCTAAAATATAATTTTTAAGGGGACAAAAACATACCTGTAGAACAGCATAAAAAGTTAATATTTCCATGACACATACGAAGGTAACTTCATGCCTAGAAAAGTGAATGAGTAGATAGCCACCTCAAAAGGAAGCAATTCCTAATACTAAGAAGTTGCCCACTTAAAGTAATAGCTTCCTTTTTAAATCTAAAACAAACTTAAGTTATTCAGAACTGACGAAATATTTCAAATATTATTCATAACACTAAATCATCAAGGCTGACATCATAAAATACTTCAAGACTGATAGGAATTTTTTTTAAGTGTTGGTTTTGGTGGGTTTCCCACCATAAACTTTATATTTAAGCTGACAGTGTGAACTGTCTGTCTAGCAGCTTCTTAGCCTGAATTAAAGCATGTCATTAGGTTTATCCAGTAACTGTGCCTGTAGGGTGACAGCAGTGGAAGACCAGGGCTGCCCTCCTTAATCACCCTTGAATTCAAGCGCCATAGACCAGCTTCACGTTTGCACCAGCGTTAAACTCGCCATCAAGGTAGCACTTGCTCTCTCTGAAGATCCAGTCGGGGGTTCTGAGGTCCAGACCTGGAGTGATACAGCTTTGTGTGTACCACATGTGGACAATAATTCCCCACTCTGTAAAGAGAACACTTTTTGTTCCTTTTGGTGTTATTTATTATCAATAAATCTCAAATGATTACTAACATATTAATAAATCTCAAATGATTACCAACACTCTGTAAAGAGAACACTTTTTGTTCCTTTTGGTGTTATTTATTATTAATAAATCTCAAATGATTACCTAGTTATATTAAAACTAGGTACCTGTTTCTAAAACTCCATATCTTTAGTTTAATCTGCCCTGCAAAGCTTACAGGGTGTGAGATTTTGCTATTTTATACTTAAAAAAGAAATCAAGGCTCAGAGAGGTCGGCGACTTTGAGATGATATAGCTAATAAATAGCTGGTTTGCAAGCAGTTTTCCTTTGGTGATGGTGGTTTTCCTTTTAACCTAAAATAAATAGTTTTTAACTAAGTTGGTTAAGGAAACAAAGCACCGTAATCTAGATGAAAAATTATTATCTAATTTTTTTTCTGAACTAGGGAAAGTAGTAGTAATAAACATTGCCTCTTACTTTGTTCATCTCTAGATTTCTGATAATCTAACTATAAACTCATGGATCTAAGCTGTTGTTTTTCAACATCATAAATGTAAATACTGAGTTCTAACTTGATTAATTTGTACTTTTAAATATTCCTTTCAGCTCTTAGAAAAAGGATTGTCCAGTATGCAGCAGTCCCTGCTGCAGATCATCTATAGTCTACTGAGCCATATTGACCTGTCTGCAGCCCCAGTCAAGCAGTTTAACCTGGAGATCATAAAGATTATTGGCAAATATGTACAGGTGAGTGACTGCAAAGCCTACAATGGGGCACTGTTCATTCAAAGCCATTTATAATTAAAAAATTGGTAACGCCTTAAATGTCCAAGAGTAAAGTGATTAATCCATAAACCATGTTTTTAGAAATATTTACAACGTGGAAAATAGTCTCAATGTAAGTGTAAAAACCAGCCTCTGAATGCTAGGATTGCTGTGAACCTGCTTTTTCTCTTTTTTGAGGTGGGGTCTCATTCTGTTTCCTGGGCTAGAGCTCACTGCATCTTTGAACTCCTGGGTTCAAGCAATTCTCCCGCCACCATGCCTGGCTAATTTTTCTTAATTTTGTAGAGATAGAGTCTTGCTATATTGTCCTACTAGTCTCAAACTCCTGGCCTCAACCAGTCCTCCCTCCAGCCTGCCATAGTGCCGGCCTGGCCTGATTCCTGCTTTTGATTTTAACAATTCCATCTACAAATGGGCATTTCAGTGATGACGAGAAGGAGCCATCCCCTCTGGAGAGTAGGATTGTGAGTCACTGTCGTCACTCCTATCATTGCACTTTTGTTTCTTAACAAGATTTTACATCATGAACAAATGCTACTTTTAGAAACAGAGGGCCTCTTTGAGGGACCTATATTTCAGAGTTACCTTTTCTGTCTGATAAAAAGTATTAAATATTTAGAAAGTAGAAAAGCAAACTTGATTTAAATGTAGATGATAAGTCAGCCTGGTCTGTATTTAATTTCACCTTTGAACTATCTGATAAGAAAAGCATTGATTGCTGAGCATACCGGTGGATCTAATTTATCAAAGAACGCAGCTGGAACAGATCAATTTTGAGTTTATACTCCAGTTATATTTGTATGCACTAGAGCACAACTTAGAAAAAAGATGTACTTAGCTAGAAATGAATTTGTTCCAGTCCATATCTGAAAGTAATAAGCCTGTATTAAGTGGGTTTATTAGTTTAGTTATATAGGGTGGCCATAAAGTTCATGTGCAATTTAAATTTAAATATAATTTAAGTATAATCCAGATTGCCCAGAAAATCAGTGATTGCAAATATTCAAAAAACATGAGTTTTTGGTGGCCCTATGTATCTTCTCTGTCTTATCTCTCAATAAGTAAGGCTTTTCCAAGTAATTATACTTCCTTCTAAAGCACATTTCTCTTCTCTTAAAGTTTAATGAAGTTAACCAGTCAAATATTTGCGGGATCTTACATAGAAACACATACCACACAGAATTTCTAATTCATGAGCTATGAACACATTTCTTCTGTTCAGAACCGCAAGCTCACATGCCCCCTGGACAAGCTAGTAACCAGAGGGAACGTGGGTTTGTGCTGAGGACCCTGCATATCCTCATCTGAAGGGAGCGTGGCATTGCTTTCTCTGATGGTTGTCACGGTGGGACACCCATCCGGTGCACGCAGAACTTCTTGATTTTAGAGAAGCTTGAAATCCAGATTTTTTTTCTCTAAAATCTCCTAATTTTAAAATGTTGACTTATACTTCTTCTTAAATGTTATATGAACCAAGATCATCATTTAGCTAATGGTTTTTCTAAGTTGTGCTCTAGTGCATACAAATATAACTGGAGTATAAACTCAAAATTGATCTGTTCCAGCTGCGTTCTTTGATAAATTAGATCCACCGGTATGCTCAGTAACTTGTGCTGTATTTAAAAACTGAACATTTTATAAAATTGAACTCCCGATACTCTTTTACATTTAGAAGACAGCTACCAGGATGATTTATGGAAATCTCCCTGAAGAAATTTAGCTTTTCATGATGTCCAGAGCTTCTAATTATTCTGTTAGGAAAAAAAAATGAGAATTTCTACTTAGTCGCAACTTTCTTTAATATAAACGGGTTTGTTACAGTGATGTTCTTAGAATGTCACAGTATCATGTGGACCTTTTTATTCTTAAATATTTTGTAGTTTAGGTGTCTTTATATCAAGATGTTGTTAACTAAATTGAATAACTCAGTTCTGCCAAAGATTATTCACTATTCCTTTGCTATTGTTGTTTTAGTGGTGTTTTTTTTTCTTCAGATGTCAACTATGAAGGAATATATATAATACAAGGTTGAGATATAATTTTGGTACCATAAATAAGAAAAAAAAAATTTCTATGTATTCTTTCAAGTGGATAGTAAAAGAAAGACATTGTAAATTTTTATATACATACATATTTTCATTGTAGTGTACTCTAGCTTGCTCTTATATACATATGTATTTGTGACTTTTATCTGTTAATTATCTTTTAAACCAGAGTCCTTACTGGAAGGAAGCCCTTAACATACTAAAACTGGTGGTGTCACGCTCCGCGAGTCTTGTCGTGCCCAATGACATCCCCAAGACCTATGGAGGAGATACGGGTTCTCCTGAAATATCCTTCACTAAAATTTTTAATAATGTTTCTAAGGAGTTGCCTGGGAAGACTTTAGATTTTCATTTTGATATATCTGAGGTAAGATATCCAGAAACTGGTTCATTCTTTCTCTCTCTCATTCCACCAGCAGTGTCTGAGCCCACCCTCAGGGGTTGGCACCTGTGGCAGCTGTTAGGAAAAGCAGGGGTGGGTGGGGCGTAGACCACTCTCAGGAAGACCATCTCTTGGGGTGACAGGCAAATACACATGGGGATTGGTGCTTGACTGGAAGTGAATTAAAAGTGCTTTGCGTACTATCTGGCACCTACCTAAAGGCACGGTTCCAGGAAGGAAATACATCTGACCTGAGCATTGAAAGGCAAGGTTAACCCTAGAGAGCCATTTGTGGCAATTTGAAGGGAGAAGTTAAATCAAAGGAGGAGGAACAGGTGTGGGTACAGGTGGGTACAGGCGTGTACGGCAGGCCTGGAGCCCAGAGTTCAGAAGGTGCGGGGGAGTGTGATGAAAGCCGAGGCTGAAGGCCCGGGAAGGGCAGGAGCACAGCCGTCTTACATTCCATGATAACAAGCTGGTGTTTTCTTAATCCAGTAGGAGCTCTGAAATGATTTGCATTTTAGGAAGATCACTCTAATAACAAACAGAGATGGGAATTAGTAAGGGATCTGTTAGAATAATCTGGGTAAAAAATAAGATGGGGCTGTCCCAAGATAATTATAGAGGAAGAAGGAAAGGGTCGTTTACAAAAAGACCAAGGAAGAAAGTGATGGGATTTGATAGGAAGGGAGGAAGAGGCCTCAGGGTCTGAGGAATGGCCCTGACAGCTGAGTGGGTGATGGCGCCAGGAAGGAGAGGGCAACGAGGTGGGTCTGGGACACGCGGACTCTAAAGGGACGAAAACATAGCAGCGCAGATACCTAGTGGGCAAGTAGATTTCAGGAGCTGAATTTTTAGAGGAAAACTTGGGTGGAAGTAACAATTTAAGGGTATTCAATATTGTATAAATAGTTAAAACCATGAATGGAAAACTAAAAAGAAAACAAGACTAAAATAAAATGAAACCTGAGACTCCAAATACTTTAGGGCTAGACAGAGGCCAGGCCCAGTCTAGGAGGAAACTGCAGCCCGACTGTGGTGCATATTAATGCACATCTCATGTAAGAACTTTTGACCCTTGCTGGGAACCCTGGATTTTCTTTTCCTCCTCCCTCTGGCACCTGAGCCCACTCTTGGTGATGGTGATGCCCATGAAATGGTGGTCTGGAAGCCAAAGGAATATTGTTTGAAGAAGGAAGTGATTAAGTGTTGTAGGGAGATTGACAAATATAAAAAATTGGAGATCTAATTACATTTCAATTGACTAAGTTTATATAGAAAAAATTCTTATTGCAGTTTCAGACTTGGTATTAGAATTTATTCAGATCTTTCTGGGGGGGGTTTAGTTTTTTTTTCTAGATAGGAAGTACGTTTATTGCTAACTTTTAAATTAGTAACGTCTGAGAATTTCTAATCTGACGTATATAACATGAGAAGCTGCTAGAGAAACTTGGCTTCCCTGTTTCTTCTGAGTTATAAATTGACCGTGTAACTTCATTATTGTATTTGAAGCAGTAATATGAATTCTCAAAACATTTTGTATGTTTAATTTCCATTTGTTTCATCTAAATTCCTCCGTACCTGCCAAGCACAGTCACTGGAGATATGCTGGAGGTAGAGGGGTGACCACACAGGGTCCCCAGGACACATATAGTAGGAGAGACAGGCACACAGAGAACTGACCGTCAGTGTGGTCAGTGTCCCCTCGTGATTACACAGCAGTGGCCGGGGGGGGGGGGGGGGGTTAGAGTCCATAGTAAAAGATGATTGGGAGTTACTTACTGGATATTCCATGCAAAGGAGGCAACATGTGCCAAACTCGAGTCCATAAACCGTCATAGTGTGTTTGGGAAACAGTAGCAAGCTCGTTCTGCTGGAGTGTGATGGTCTGGAGCAGGCGTCCTCACTCTGCAGCCCGCGGGCCACAGGAGGCGGTGTGATTATATTTGTTCCCGTTTTGTTTTTTTACTTCAAAATAAGATATGTGCAGTGTGCGTAGGAATTTGTTCTTAGTTTTTTTTTAAACTATCGTCCGGCCCTCCAATGGTCTGAGGGACAGTGAACTGGCCCCCTGTTTAAAAAGTTTGAGGACCCCTGGTCTGGAGGGAGTGGTAGTATTTGAGGCCAGGGAGTAAGAAGGAAACAGATCGTAAAGGGACTTGAGACGTCTGTGGCTGACACATGAACTTGGATTTTATTTTTCAAATTCAAATTCAAAATACTCTGCAAAGCCAAGTAAAGACAAATGAGTTTTGGATCATCATAGAATTTTTACTAAGACAAATTTTGGGAATATTAAACATCAGATTTTTAGGAAGAAGCTCCCTAGAAGTTTTCAATATTTGCTAAACCACATTGAAACACACTAAAAAAAAAAAAAAAAAAAACACACACACACAAAAATTTAACAGCTCTTAAGTCTGAGTGGTGAGAATATAGGGGATTTTTTTGTATAAAGAATCTTTTGTATATTTTCTGAGCTTTCTACCAGGAGGATCTATTTTACAATCATGGAGAGGGGAAGGTGGAAGTGGTGATTTTTAAAGAAAGCAGATTGTATTTAAAATAAGAATAGGTTTTCTGATAATCCCAGATAATAAAGTTATTATTTTCAATAATGTAAAGTCTCTTGACTTAAAAAAAGATATCATTACTTTTTATTTTTATAATATCAACCTCATGCTAAATAATTTCTCTCCTTAGGTTGTTTTTCTGGCTGTTTGTAAAAAATGTCATTATAAGTGTACTGTTAAGTCTTTTCAAGTTTATTTCATGATACTCGAGGCCAACGCTGGCATTTTGTTTCTGTGTAGACACCAATTATTGGGCACAAATACGGCGACCAGCACGGGGCGGCCGGGAGGAGCGGGAAACCCAAGGCGGCCGCTGTCACTAGAAGCACCTCCTCGACGTCCTCTGGTTCCAATTCCAATGCCTTGGTCCCTGTCAGTTGGAAAAGGCCACAGTTGTCACAGGTAGAGAAGGAACATCAAATTGGACATTCATAGAATAGAAGAATCAATTTTGTTTTATGTTTGAAAGCTCAAGAATACCTCTTATTTTATCAGTGATCAGTAACGTTTGAATTTTTCTTTTTTCTTTAGCGAAGAACAAGGGAAAAGCTGATGAATGTGCTTTCTCTCTGTGGTCCAGAGTCCGGCCTCCCAAAGAATCCATCAGTGAGTAATCTTGACGTCATCTGTGAAGCTTTTCAAAATCATGGTATTAGGTTCAGAAATGATTCAAGTGCGGAGGTGAATACAGGTGGTCCAGGGGACACCCACGTAGGAGAGACAGGCACATAAAGAATTGACAGTCACTGTGGCAAACGTCCAGGTGTGATTCCACAGAGGTGGCAGTAAGAGGAGGCCTCCTGAGCAATCCTTGCTTGCCTTTTCTAATTTTCCTAACTTATGGTATTAACTAAGAATGAAAACAATACTTCTTTTCTGTTGTGACCCTGGCGGCAATGCTAATGAGGTATTCAGCTAGTTGGCCATGAAGACCAAACTTGAGCTCTAAATGTATTGAAGGATGAGGTGCAGTGGCCGTGGGACGTCGGCAGCTCATGTACAAAGTGACAAACCTGACAGGCGGACTTGTTTTCTTTCTTCTTTCTGTTTTTTGTTTTGTTTTGTTTTTTTTTTTGGTGGGGCATCAGGTCATATTTTCTTCTAATGAGGATTTGGAGGCCGCCGACCAGCAGACCAGCCTAATTCCTACCACAGAGGACCTGATTCAGGAGGAAGAAACAGCGATGGAAGATAGCAGCAGTGAGCAACAGTTTGGCGTTTTTAAGGATTTTGACTTTTTAGACGTTGAACTGGAAGATGCAGAGGTAAGGATGTGGCCTTTCCCTGTTCATATTTATAGAACAGTGACAGTCGTGTGACAAGTAAAGATTGGGCCCCAGGATCATTCCTCACTAAGGTCAGCGTAAGGTCATAAAGGCAAAAATCTAACGTGGGAACTGAGTACGACTATGACAGTTAATAGCAGAATAAGTCGGAAATAAAAAGAACTTCCAGCTCTTTATCTTTAAAAACATAAAAAATAAATTTCTTCAAAATTATTTTTAGCATATGCTTAGTCTTAAATATTTTGCATGAGGTATACAAAATAATGTGTGACAAACTAGTTAAAAATTATATTAAGACTGATGAAGCCACTTTAAAGAGGATGGCGCTCTCCACTGTACTGACCGCCGAGACGTGGGCTTTCTAGACTCTTCCCTTTGGCAAGTGACTGAGGTTCTTCCTGTGCCGTCCCTCACCACTTCCTTCTGATGCAGCTAACTTTCCCCCATGGGCTTTCACCTCTAAGTTGATTTGGTCTAAATTACAGTGATAGAAGCTTTCCAAAAGGAAATTTAAATTCAAAAAGTAGCTTTATTTGCTCATAATATGAGCTAGTCTAGAGTTAGAGCTTATGTTTAGCTACGGCTCAGTGAAGCCTCTGGCTCTGCCCCTCTCTGCAAGTCATCTTGACCTCTGACAGTGGCAGGGTGGCTGTCACTGCTGTGTGTGCTCTCGGGAAGGTGAAGAAGCTGCTTCCTAAGTGCTCTCAGCAAACTTCCTGTCACACCCATGGGCCCGAGTTGGGACTCACTCTGTTGCAGAGGGACTAGTACTGCCCTGGTTACCTCAGGCTGTTAGGGATCCATTCCATTAAGTACATTCTTAAAGTGTTACATGAGAAGACCAAAAGTTACTTAATATCAAGTAAGTACATGCCGTATCTTTTTTTTTTTTGCAGTTTTTGGCCGGGGCTGGGTTTGAACCCGCCACCTCCGGCGTATGGGGCAGATGCCCTACTCCTTTGAGCCACAGGTGCCGCCCAACTACATGCCATATCCTAATGTAGCTTTTTCTAAAGAATCAAAGCCCATATGAGCCCATGTGCGTTCATCAGCTCTCTCCGAGCTGTGTGTCCTTTGGCCGTGAGATGTGAGGCGGAGAGTGGAGACAGTTGTACATGTTCATAGGAACTCGAGAACAAGTGCTGTTCTGCTCCCAGCAGGATAATAGCTTCTAGACTTTGTTTGACACTAATCTACGGTTAATGAATTTTATATCCCTTCCAAATATATACACAGACATACTTCTAAAAGTTTCAAGAACATCATCTTACTCTGTGCTGTGCACGCTGATACTTTCCATTCTCTTTCCATTTTTTTTTTCCAAAAAAGGTCAGTTACCAACCCCTGAAACTGATTTCATGCTCGTCATTTGAAAAACATATTGTAGGAAATAGAACAGCCGGAGGGAGGGAAGGGATGAAGAAACGTGTCCAGCCTTCGGGCTGTTTTTTCCTCAGTTCAGATTTTAAATTTCCAAAGGCAAGCTCTTGACATTTTTTTGTAAAGGTGTGGTCATTTTTTTGTTTGCCTTTTTTGGTTCAAAGAGCAGAGTAAATGCTTTCAAGTTTATCCGGTGCTCTGAAATGTCAGTGGAAATAAACATGGCTTTTATTAATAATAGAACCTTAGAGTGGATTAAAAGTGCTCATTGTAGTTCTATCTTCAAGTAACCTGAGGGTTGGGGGTGAGCGTGCTCATTCCCACCTCATAAATAAGGCCAAAAGATACGGGCTTTCTAGAACCTGGATCTAGTCTTGTTGATTGCTACAAAACAAACTTGACCTCTAATGAAACTTCTAAATATGCTCCCCCCACTCCAAAGCCCACGGTGTGCATTCATTCCCTCACCAGACACACGTGTATATTAAGGGCTGCTGCCCTGATGGTGTGTTAGGCTGCATGGGCGTATCTGAAGTGCTGTAGGAAAATGGTTTTTCAGACTCTGCCCTGCAGAGCCCTGGGACTTCTAACATACCTTGAGAAACAGCACAGACAAGTCCACAATCCAAAAGACCAGAACTCCTGACTACTGTCTTCAACCGGAGAAACTCCGGGTTTTGTAGTTTTATACAACTGACTTTTATCTAAAATTGCATTTGTAGGCCATGCGAGGTAGCTCATGCCTGTAATCCTAGCTAGCATTCTGGGAGGCTGAGGTGGGTGGATTTCCTGAGCTCACGAGTTTAAGACCAGCTTCTCTAGTCTCACTCAGTCTAGAGTGAGACCCCATCTCTAAAAAAAAAAAAAAAAAAAAATTTGAGCCCAAGAGTTTGAGGTTACTGTGAGCTATGACCCTTTGGCACTCTACTGAGGGCAACAAAATAAAACTCTGTCTCAAAAAAAAAATTACATTTCAAATAAGGATTCTTTGGCTTTACTTCATTTATTTTTGAGACAGTTTTATTTTGTCACCCTTGGTAGAATGCTGTGGTGTCATATCTCATAGCAACCTCAAACTTTTGGACTCAAGCAATTCTCTCTCCTCAGCCTCCCAAGTAGCTGGGACTACAGGCACCAGACACATGGCCAGCTAGTTTTTTTATTTTTAGTGGAGATGAGGTCTTGCACTTGCTCAGGCTGGTCTTGAACTCCTGAGCTCACGTCATCCACCTGCCTTGGCCTCCCAAAATGCTAGGATTACAGGTGTGAGCCAACATGCCTGGCCTCTTCTGCTTTCCACGTAAAAACAAAAAGAAAAGAAAATATTTGAAAATCTCTAATCTGGACAGTGCCTTCCTAAGTTAAGTGGTGTAAATAAGTCATAGTTCATTAGCTCCGTGTATTTTGTCACGTCAGGGCCTGAGAAAGATTGTAAAAATTATATTTGTAACCTTACAAAAGCAAGATTGGCTTAGAATAACAGAAACATAACTTACATAAATCCTTATGTGGGATGAAACTGAAATCCGTCTTATTTCTTTTGAACTCAGCAGTGGTTATATTTTGCTAGCTATGATCTTGATTTTAAATTGTTTTATATGGGGGGGAAGGGTCCCAGTGTCTGGCACACCGCTTGGGGGAGGAACACATTTATAAGAGGGACTTTGCTTGATAAATGCAATTAGTGTAACCTGGACCTTGTACCCTTAGTGAATCCCCAACAATAAATAAATAACTTTGTAGTAAAAAATGACCATTGAATTTAGCGAGAGCCGTCGCACAGACTAAAATAATTGTGACTCTGTATGTTGTCAGTTGAATGTGGGTATTTTAAGTCAGTTTTTGCTTCATACCAAATATTAAATCTCTGTAAATTTGGGGGGAAGATTTTTCTTAAAGTTTGTGTTGCCAGAGTGTACCATAGAAATGTTGTTTTAAGTGTCTGTCTCTGACTTTTTCACAGTATATTATAAAGGTAGTTTGAATCACACACGTTGGCTTCCTGCTCTAAGCTTAATCCAGAGCTTGAATCAGTCTTTGGGTTTGAGAAATCAGAGTTTTCCCCCAAAGTGTAGCATATATCTAAATGTTTGTCTTCGTTTCTTCTAATTCTGTGTGTTTTCCCTTTTGCTAACCAGGAGCTGCAGGTGAGTTGTAGCTTGTTGTTGTGGTTTGTTTACCTGTTGTCATCTGTAATGCATCTGTCGTCTTTGTGGTCTCACGCGTGTTCGTGTGTTAGAATAGAAGTGGCCTGGACAGTAGATTTAGTCGGTCCCCAGTAACACAAGAGTTAAAACAGATTGTCAACCAAATAATTTGAACCTTTTAAAGACTTGATGGTGTGTTAAAAGTGGAAAGGAATTGAAGGGCTGATTGAAACTCTGCTATTGATGGTGCATTAAGTATTTCCCATCTTGGTGTTTTCTTGGGGTGTTTCATTCCCTACGTTTACAAGCATATACCTGAGGTCTCAGGATTCCTCTCTCGCTTTTCTAGGGTGAAAGTATGGACAACTTCAACTGGGGAGTCCGCAGGCGCTCGCTGGACAGTATTGACAAAGGGGACACTCCCTCCCTCCAGGAGTACCAGTGCTCCAGCAGCACCCCCAGCCTCAACCTGACCAACCAGGAGGACACAGACGAGTCCTCGGAGGAGGAAGCGGCGCTCACGGCCAGCCAGATCCTCTCGCGCTCGCAGATGGTACGCCTCTCCCTCTTCACTCCAACTCAGTGATTGCCGTTTCTGGATTTCCCAGTTTTTAGTTCCCTATGGGTGAAATGCACACACTGAATTCAAGGTTGCAGCGACAGTGGAGTACTGCTCCGTGTCATGACAGAGCCCGAGTTGGTACTGCAACGCCCATTAGCAGCTGAGACTGACTTTTTCTTTGCTTCTGGTCCTGGTGAGTTGCCCTGAGCACTTTTCAAGGCCCTTCGGATTTTATGTGTCAGTGTGTGCGACAGCACCGCCTAACTTGCCACCCACTTTGCTTTCGTAGTTAGCATAACCTGGAAAGACAGAGCACAACTGTGAGTCTTTTTAAGACCAAGTCAGTTGTGCAGAAGTTTTCACTCCCATCCCACACACGAACTACCGGAGACTTAAAGAGCACATGGAAAATGAGAAAATGCAGGCCATGAAAGTAGTCTCTTATTTCTGACGCGTGGAAGGCTAAAGAAACAGAGGTGGGAGGGCTGGAGCCTAAAGATGGCTGCAGGAGGAGAGGGAAGGCAAGTGGAACATCCCCTGCGGCTGGGACAGGAGGCAGCAGGAGACCAGGGGCCAGCCACAGTCACACAGCTCTCCTGGGCACGCCTTCTTCATGCCAGACTAAACCTGTCTGCCTGCAATTTGGACAAATTTGTCCCACACTCGCCTGCTGGAAGCACTGGCAGCGATGTTGAGTGGTAGCGCCTTCCCCAGCTATAGACAACGTGAAGTTGTCAGTGTGTGGCTGGCTTCCTGTCAGCCCCTGTCCTGCTGTCCCCTGTGCCTGTCAGTAACCCTTAGACCAACTGAAAGACAAAACATTGCCATAAAAAATATATGAGTTTCAGCTCAAGGTTAACATAAGCTAGAGCTCTTCCACTCTGATCGTTTTTGTTTGGGAAAATGTGACCTGTGTGAATGCACGGTCAGTTCTGGTTCATTTCTGCTGAGGGGTTAGCTGCTTGCATTAGCAAACACCCATTCTGGAGCACACTGGATGGAAAGATAAATTTAGGCCAGATGTGGTGTCTCACTCCTATAATCCTAGCCCTCTGGGAGGCCAAGGCAGGTGGATCACTTGCACTCAGGAGTTTGAGATGACCCTGAGCTAGAGTGAGACCCCATCTTACTAAAAAAATAGAGAAAATTAGCCAGGCATCATGGTGGGCACCTGTAGTTCCAGATAGTCCACAGGCTGAGGCAAGAGGATCACCAAGCCCAGTAGTTTGAGGTTGCAGTGAGCTGTGACGCCATGGAAACCATAGAAGCTTTGTAGAACTAAGCCCCTGCAATAGTTTGTGACATAAAATGTTTCTTTTGTGGTCACCACTCACTCATAAATGACGCCCTCACTTGACTTCTCTTTTTAGTTGAACAGTGACTCTGCTGCAGAGGAAACCATGCCAGACCAGGCCGACTTACTCCTCCAGTCTCAAGACTCCACGGGCAGCATCACCACAGAGGAGGTGCTTCAAATCAGAGATGAGACCCCAAGTTTGGAGGCTTCTCTAGATAATGCTAGCAGCCAGCTGCCTGAGGTGGGGAGAAATGGGGGCTGGTGCATGGCCAATCTCGGCTCCTTTTAGCACTCTGCCACAGCCCTTGCTTTTCTTTCAAGAAGAGTTTTGACATTCTTTGATTTATTGCCAGTATTTCTAACCTGTTAGGACATTTTAAAGGAAATATTGTAAAATCTGACTTTTCTTTAAGTTGATAAGGAAATGACCTACAGGTTAAAAATGACTTGTTTTTGAGCATTTTGCATTGCAGACTGTGATCTGGTTAATGTACAGACGCTTCTCTGGGGACGGAGGCATCATCGGTGGGACTGTCTTTGCTTTGAAGGGCTGCTTTGTTTTTTTTTTTTCTCTTTTTGCTTTGTACTGGGTGTGTGATTGGTGCTGTAATTGGGATTAAAACCTCAGGCCAGCTGTGTTAGCAGTGTTAAGGGAAATCTTTTAAAAAGACTCTGGAACCACTAGTATTACGGTTTTTTGGAAAGGCCTGTGAGAAGTAAGCCAGATTTCAAGCTAATGCCTGACCAAGAATAAGTAAGTATTAGTTTTCTTAGTATTTTGTTTTTGTTTTTGTTTTTTTAAAGATTACAGATATTTTTTGTTATATGTAATTGCTATAGCTCTGTCATGTGTCTTTTATCCCTTGGTAAGTATTAGGGTAATATATTTTTATCAGTATTAACAAAATTGGGAATTATTAGATATTAACAAAAATAGGATTGTTAGATCCAGACTAATCTAGTTATCAGGTCTTATTTTAGTAAGGTAAATCATCATATTCTTACTAGGCTGATTGTTTTACAGACAGTAAATTTACTTTGGTAGCAGTAAGCAGACATAATTTGAAATGAAGGCATATTGGCTTCCTTATTAGCAATCTTTAAAATGCTTATCCTGGTACAGCTAGAGTTGAGATGATTCAATTCAACAGTTATTGATTGTGACTTGCCAGATGCCAGGTGAGAAGAATAGGGCATGACCCTGTTCTCAGGGAGTTTGCCATCTATTAAGGGAGACAAAGAAGGCTTTTTTTTTTTTTAATGACATTTCGTAAAGGAAGCTCAGTTAGTAGACCATGTTCAAGGCTTTGCGAAAACTCAGAGTAGAGTGATCACCCCAGCTCTGGTAGCAAAGGACAGGCTTTGTGGCCTTTGGGACACCCAGCAAAGGGGCACCTTGTGGAAAGGCATGGCAGTGTGAAAAAGCACATGTCAGGTTAGAGCAGGAAATTCAGCATTTCCAGAGAATAAGATGGGAAATGGCTATGGAAGAGGTGAACAGGGTCTGTGACAGGAGGGTCCCCAAGACCATTCTAAAGGCTTAGACTCTGTCTTGTCAAATAGGAAGGCATTTGTATTTCAGTCTTCTGAAGATAGCTATTATGTGACGGGCACCACGTCAGACGCCAAAGTGGAAGCACGTGGCACATGAGCATCCATCCATTAACCGGGGTCTATACTGAGCCCCCGCCACTGGCAACATGCTCTTCTAGGTCCCGGGTGAAACGTACAAGGCTCCCAGCTTGGTGGAGGTTGACTCTAGCAGGAGAGACAGAGGATAAGCAGATCAAGAGGCCGGTTGCCGTGGCTCCACACCTGCAATCTCAGCACTCTGGGAGGCCGAGGCAGGTGGATTGCCTGAGCTCCTGAGTTCAAGACCAGCCTGAGCTAGAGCAAGACCCTGCTCTAAAAATAGTTGGGCGTTTGGCAGGTGCCTATAGTCCCAGCTGCGTGGGAGGCTGAGGCAAGAGAATCACTTGAGCCAAGAATTTGAGGTTGCTGTGAGCTGTAACACCACGGCACTCTACCAAGGGCAACAATGTGAGCATCTGTCACAAAAAAAAAAAAAAAAAAAAAAGGTCATACTAGTCAAGATGCAAGTAATATATCAGAAAGTGTTCAGTTTTATTAATCTTGTTAAGAAAATCCAGTAGCAATGTGGACTTCGGTGAGGGAGAAAGTTAGGCTAGCATTGAGGTGAAACCTGGGTGATGAGAAGGAGAAGGAGCCAGCCCTCAAAGATTAGAGGAAGAATGTTCCAGACAGAGGAAGCAGATGTTAAAAAGACCCTAGAGTATCTGCAGGATGAAAAGCTGGCCAGCGGGGCTGGTCCACAGCGAGCCAGCAGTCAGGGCTGCCCCTGGCACTCTGGTGATGCTTCCTGCAGGCCACACAGCAGGTAACCACTAAAACCAGGGATGTAAGAAGGACGAGATCTGGTTGCATTTACCTTGTACATACCATGCCCTGTTATGTACTTTTGTCATTTGTATATTAGCCTAACATTGGTATTACACTATAAATTTATTGTACTTAGGAATTAATTTAAACCACAGTCCCCAGGCTAGTCTAAGGTCTCGGGCTCTATCACTTTTCATGGTTTGGAAGGAAAATTCTATTTTTCTCCATGAAAAAGAATAAGAAACTATTGTGTAGCTAAGAGGTAAATTAGGTCTACATACTTGAAGAAGCAGATCTTGATTCATAAAACTGTGAGAGCATTTGTATTTCTTTTCAAACTGAGTAAAGTAATATTCATGCAAATTAAAAATTGGCGTTGATTTTGCCATGCTGTATAGGAGAACTTCCAGGAGCATTTCATTGTAATGGTGGTGGTTCACTTAGTCAGCCAGGGTCTACTGAGTTTCTGCCACAGGCCACTCACATAGCCGTGCTCACGATGTCACAATGCACAGGAAGGGGGACACTGCTGGCAACTTTATGACATATTTTCTCATTATTATTTACTTAGGTTTAAGAGGATACAGTCACTGTTTCAGATAAATGAACTTGTGATTCATTTAATTTTCAAAATTATAACAGTTTAAAATTTCCTATAGTCCTGTTCTCTGAAAGCAGCCCTTATGTCACAAGTACTCAGCTTATTTACATCAGTAAGGCTGCCCTGCATATTCAGTCCTTCTGGCTGGTCAGTCCCTGCTCTCACTCTGTGGGTAGCACCGCAGGCCCAGCGTCATCTCTCCTACTTACATTCAGAATTCACTGTATTGCGGTATAATGAAAGAAATGACCTTTCAAGAAGAGAGGATTTATGGTAATAACATAAAAGTTTTACTGGTGTAGAATTAGAATACATATGAGAGAAGATATTTTACCAAAAGACATTTCTTAATAAACAGCTAGAGAAAGGGAGCAAACTCCTTGATAGAGTGTGGGCTCAGTGGCTCATGTCTGTAACCCTACCTCTGTGGGAGGCGGAGGAGGGTACATTGCTTGAGCTTCAGGAGTTTGAGACCGGCGTGAGCAAGGGGAAGACACCATCTCTACTAAAAATAGAAAAGACAATTAGCTGGGCATTGTGGTGGGCGCCTGTAGTCCCCACTACTTGGGAGGCTAAGGCAAGGGATTGCTTGAGCCCAAGAGTTTGAGGTTGCTGTGAGCTATGACGCCACAGCATTCTACAAAATGAGACTCTTTCTCTAAACAACAACAACAAAAAACCTCCTTGAAAACAATCTTAAAGCTAGGACCATTTTAAAAAGTCTTATATAATCATTTCAAAACTCAAAATTAGGCTCTGTAAAATGATTACTTAAACAGACTTAGATGGCAATATTTATTATGATACAAAAAAAATTTTTTAATGTTTTTGAATTCCACTAAAAATACAATTGTTTTGCAGGATTCAAGTTCAGTATTAAAGGAGGAACCTGTTACAGCCTTTGAAGATGAGGGGTCATATATAATTCAGGAACCGCAGGGTTCTTTTGTATGTAGAGGAATCCTTGATTTAGAAGAAACTGAAATGCCAGAGCCTCTTGCTCCTGAAAGCTACCCCGAGTCGATCTGCGAAGAGGACGTTACCTTGGCTTTGAAAGAACTAGATGAAAGATGTGAGGAAGAAGCAGCGGATTTCTCTGGACTGTCCAGGTGGGAGGGCAGTGTCACACACACTGTCACGAGGTGACATTTTCTGTCCAACCCCTTCCCAAACGCCCCTTTATTCCAGCTCCTTTTCATTTCTTTATGTGTTTTAGTCTGTAATCGGACTCTCCATCTTCACTGATAAAGATAAATAACTTAGGATGATGGGTTTTTTTCTGTTACTGACATTCACTTAAAGAAAAACAGGCCATTCTCAAAGGGTTCCCTGTTCACAACACACCAGATACCTACCTTGGCAAATGCCAGGTAGGCAAAGTGTCTTTGATACCAAAATAAATCTGAGATATCTCCACAAATTATTTTACAGTTTCATTATCAGGGATTGTTGTACCCATTTGCCACCTGTAAGAAAAACTCAGACCCCACTTCAGGTATTAATCAGATGGTGATTTATTACACCTGCGCAGGGGGGGGGGGGGGGGCACAGCCCAAAGGGCGTAACGGCCCCAAAATGAGGAGCAGGCTGATTTTTATACCATTTTTGTGCTGTCTGGCAAGCTGGCAAGCACAGAAGCAGAACGTGGCGGTTAGCTCAGGGCAGGGTTACAGTCGGGGCTACAATGGGGCGGTTGGCACTGGGACAGCTCTTGGGAGACTCAGTAGCTTGGAAACTGCTTGAGTAAGCTTTCACCATTGTTTTACCTGTGGCTAGGAGTCTTTGGGAACTCAGGAAACTTCCTTATTCTATTCTGAAACCTGTTCCCAGATTTTGTGGGAGTGGGGGGCGGGAGCTGTTGAGACGTGAGACGTGTGGGGACTCAGGCTGAGGCAGTTAGGGGCCTTTAGGGTCTTTTTGCTGGGTCAGTTATTACAGGATCAGATTTTTTAAAGTTTGATTTCTAGGAAAGAAGAAGTGTTCATAGTACTGTCAGAGGCTAGATTTGTCTTTCTAAATGTTAATGGGTGACATAGTGAGACTGTCTCAAAAAAAAAAAAAAAAAAAAATCAGTCACCCCAGTAACATTTTTAGAATCAATCTTTTTGAGTTATAATTGAAGTTTTCACATCAGATGTCTGCTTTATTTTGATTGTTTTCTCTAATCTTTACCCAGGTCCCTCCTTTCCATACACATTGCTCCGAAATTTCTGTAAAGCCTTACAGAACTGTCTTGTACTCTGAAACATATGCAACTTTAAGGCCTTGAGTACACATTTATTAATCGAGTGTCAGATTCAACTACTCATCTTTACAACCTGAAGTTGTAAAATGTCCGGTCCATATAATCATCTTTTTGTATTATTGTATTTTTTAGGTATTACCTGGTGGTTGGGATTATAAATTCCTCAAGGGAAATGGCCAGGTTTTAACATTTCTTTGGAGTCAAATCTATTACCTAGTAATATTCTATGTAGTATATTCTATACTATATTCTATATAGTATGCTAGTAACATAGTATGTGTTTATGAAATAGCTGAGCAGGCTGAATGTGCCCTTGCTGGTAACATTGGCTTTGATTCCTCATCTTGAGTTCAAGTTCAGGCTCTGTCATTTCTTACCCAGTAACCTATGTACATTACTTAGCCTTACTGAACTTTTTGTGTTTCCATTTGTAAAACTGGTATAGTAGAATCTAACTCTTCACAACTCAGAGTTGTGAAGATTAAAATTATCCATATAAAAGACTTAACATAGTCCTTTGACATGATGATCAAAACTTTTATTTATTATTTTTTTAGAGACAAGATCTTGCTCTGTCACCCAGGCTGGAGTGCAGTGGCGAAATCATACCTTGTTGTAACCTTGAAATCCCCAGTCAAGCTATGCCCCCACCTCAGCCTCCTGAGTAGATGGGATTACAGGCATTTGCAACTATGCCCAGCGAATTTTTTTTCTTTTTGTATCTTTTGTAGAGATGGAATCTTACTATGTTGTTCAGGCTGATCTCAAAATTTTGACCTAAAGTGATCTTCCCACCTCAGCTTCCCAAAGTGCTGGGATTTTAGACACGAGGCCCCTTTCTAGCCTGACCATTTAAAATAAAAGCATTCTAATCTGTATTATTCATAGAAATTACTGAAATTAATCCATAGCAGTGGCATATTACAGGACATGGGTCATTTTAGGGTAGTCACTTAAAATTAAAGTTCTAATTCTGAAAATGCTAAGTAGAAAACGTGGGTTTGCTTGTTCAAGCTTTCTTACAAAGTTTAGGCTGTTACAGATTTTCTAAATCAATGTGTTTGTATGAATAAAAATAACCCGTGTTGAATGACTCGAGCCCTTTCTCATGACTGAGTCTAAGATGCTGTTACGTGTGTGTTTGTGTCAGCAGTCAAGACGAAGAAGAGCCGGATGGTTTTCCAGAAGGACAGACGTCACCTCTCCCGTCACCGTTCCTTTCTGCCATCATAGCTGCCTTCCAGCCTGCGGCCTACGATGACGAGGAGGAGGCCTGGCGCTGCCATGTCACCCAGATGCTGTCTGACACTGATGGGTCCTGTGCGGTGTTTACTTTTCATGTGTTCTCCAGGCTGTTTCAGGTCAGTAAGCTCTGAGATTTCTGAATTCATATTACAGTTACCTAATCAAGCTACCTTTTTTCTTCTAAACTCAGTATTTCATATTTTAATATTCCTACTGATTTTAATATTTTTTTCTAAGCTAGTGGTATTACTTAAATTTACACTGTGATATTGTAGTACTGCTGGTAATTTGTACAATGCCTAAGGCAGTTAAAATAAAATTTCAACATCTGATAAATTTCACAGAGCAGCGTATAATCAAGGGCTAAATTAATTGGCACTCATATTACTCTGTGGGGACCTTAAAAAAATTTAGCTGTTGTTGCTTCCAATCCTAATAATAACAACAACGACGATGGTGATATGAACTATCAGGTGGTGCCTACTCATTGCATGCCAGGCACCATGCTAAGTGCTTTAAGTATTCTCTCAACACCACTGTGGAATGTGACATTATTTTTAGCTTGCTGTGCATAGGGTAACTAAGGCACAGAGAAATGCCACTATTTAAGTCATTACCTTCTTCAGAACTTACCAACTTACCACCTGTCATCTCTAAGCAAATGTCGCCCATCTTGGAAGAAACAGCGAAGTACGTCTCACTGAAGCTTCCCCACCTCCTCCAACCTCCATTCACTCCCTCCTGTGAAGCTTAGTATTCATTAACTGGAGCATTAATTATCTCCTTAATGGCATTACTACTTGATGTTCTTTCTTTTTTTCTTTTCTTTTTTTTTTTTTTTTTGAGACATCTGTTGCCTCGGTAGAGTACCATGGCATCATAGCTTACAGCAACCTTACCCACTTGGGCTTGAGCAATCCTCTTGCCTCAGCCTCCCGACTGGCTAGGACTACAGGTGCCCACTATAACACCTGGCTAGTTTTTCTATTTTTGTTAATAGTAGAGATGGGGTCTCACTCTTGCTCAGGCTGGTCTCAAACTTGTAAGCTCATGCAATCCACCTGCCTCGGCCTCCCAGAGTGCTGGGATTAAAGGCATGAGCCACAAGACCTAGCCTGTATTTTCTTTCTGGTGATACAAGTACCTTGATGGCTGAGCTGTGGATTACATTTTTTTAAAATCATTCATGAAGTTCCCTAACAGTGATACACATATGAGAAATCAGCACATTATTTGTTACAATAAATTATACTACTGATAGTATAATTATGACTATGGATCAGGCACTGATTGTTTTATGGAAATAAATATTCCTGAATCCACTTGGTCACTCTTTGTAGAGTGCCATGCTGTCTTAGCTCACAGCAACCTCAAACTCCAGGGCTCAAGCAATCCTCTTGCCTCAGCCCCCTGAGTAGCTGGGACTACAGGCGCCCACCACAATGCCCAGCTGTTTTTTTAGAGACAGGGTTTCACTCTGGCTCAGGCTGATCTTGAACTCCTGAGTTCAAGCAATCCATCCGCATCAGCCTCCCAGACTGGTAGGATTACAGGCATAAGCCACTGCGCCCAGCCCCCTCAATGTCCTTTTATAACTTCAAAGTGAAGTCAGATGGTAGCCCAGGATGGTAAACTACATTTACTGTGTTTCTTTCAGCTAATAGCTTCAGCTTTAAAATCACTAATTCCCTCAGACATATGAGGGGGAAAAAAGTAAATCTCAGAAATGGGGAGATGAGTAGAATATATTGTTAATTTTTTTCAGTTAAGAAAAAAATCAGTGATTTACCAAATCTTCAATTATTTTTAGAAATTAACTTGTTTCCTAAATACCTAAAACCATGGATTTAGGTATCAGTGATAGATAGCATTCTATCTATTACTATAGTAATTTTGAAATCTTGCTCTATTATGCTTCTTTACTTAAAGGTGATAAAAGGCCTTCTCATGAAATGCTAAACATTTTTGTATGCTTTTCCTCACAGACAATTCAAAGTAAGTTTACAGAAATAACCAATGAGGCAGTTAGCTTTCTGGGCAAGAGTCTCCAGCGCATTGGTACCAAGTTTAAAAGTTCGATGGAAGTGATGATGATGTGCTCAGAATGCCCAATGGTCTTTGTAGATGCGGAAACTGTAAGTTTTTTAGCTTTTTATTTCAATAGATTTGGGGTTACAAGTTATTTTTGCTTGCATGGATGAATTGTATACTGGTGCTGTCTGGATTTAGCGTACCCATTACCCAAATAGTGTACATTGTGCCCAATAGGTAGTTCCCCCCCCCCCCCCGAGTCTCCAGGGTCCACTCTATGCCCTGCACACCCTTAGCATAGCGCCCTCTTACAAGGGAGAACGTGCAGTATTTGTGAAATCGGTCTTACATGCAAGCTGATTATAAGGGCTATAAGTTTATGGCATCTCTCAGTAAATGGTCTTTTTTTAAAAGTAATTCAGAATTTTTAAGACTGAAAGTTCATATTGTCAAGTTGATTATAAATATTTGGCGAAATGCAATTCCAGTACCTTAGATGCAGTGACCTGTGGCTGTTTCTAATTTGACCCCTCCAGAGTCCAAATGGGGTCACCAGAGTGCCGTGCTCTGGAGATGGACACTTTTCCCGATTGTTGAATGAAAATGGATAGAAGATAGCTAGACCCCTCCCCCCATGAAGTGCCCAGAGCCTCTTGGTCTTTCCCTATCTCCAAGCATACTTCCAGATTATAAGATATTTAAAGAACTACGGTTTAAAAACCTTCAAGGGTGGCACCTTTGAGGTGTGTGGTGGTCTAGCATGCCACTCCTTGAAACCCTGAAAGATGACTTCCATCGCGTCTGCTCTGCGTCAGTGCAAGATCAGCCCTGAGTGTACTAAGAGAATATCGAAAACCAGGTACTCCCTGGCCCAAAGTTATCAGTGTCCATAACCAGGGTCAATGTGTGTTTGTGACTTGACAGCTGCTGTCATGTGGTCTGCTGGAAACACTCAAGTTCAGTGTTTTGGAATTACAAGAACACCTGGACACCTACAACGCCAGGAGGGAGGCCACTCAGCAGGTCAGTCCCCTCCACCGCACCCCCGACAGCCCAGAGCTCACCTGCAGCAGAAGGGAGACTCTTCTCACTTGCTTCAGGGTTTACTGAAAATGGGGGATGCTCTGAGCCTTCTGTCCAGCAAACTCTGGTCTTTGGCTTTTATTATAGAAATCTGCCCTCTAAGGGCACAATGGAAACCCACGGCTTTGTGAAAAGCTTCTCTGTGAGACTATGCAGCTGCTGTCAACACTGCAGGTGGGGTAGCTGAAGCAGTTACCGTTCAGCTGAGGATATGTTACACAAGTGTGGTCTGGAAAACGTGCAACCTCTGACATAGTTGTGACCCTTTTCCTGTGATGTGTTTGTGTGTATGAGCCATCAGAGGGAGAAACATGCGTGCGACAGATTACAGATATGACCTGCTAAGACATGTTCTGCAGTTCCTGTCTGGCACTGAAAGTAATCCCAGCACACTTTCAATCAGCAGAAATACAGAAGGGCTTCTGCCTCTCACACAAACTGCACACAGTAGGCAGGTTTCTTTCCTAGGAGTAATAGGAAAGTAAGTAATAGAAATGCTTTCTTTCATCAGTAAGTATTACACAGCCCGTACATGTGAAAGCCTATGAAAAATGGACTATAAAAGTGGGTTCTTGCTCCATAAATACTCTGGATGAGAATATTATAAAGCACAGGCAGGCACCGTGGCTCACTCCTGTAATCCCAGCATTGAGAGGCTGAGGTGGGCAGATTGCTTGAGTCCCCCCCCCCCAAAAAAATACACATGTATGTATGTATATAATATATAAAGTACAAATATGAATATTAGTAAGAAAAGTAATGTGTCTGTCACTTCAGTTATGAGACACCCCAAGATCATACACGTCTAACAGAATACAGACCAAATACTGTGATGACCAGAGAGAGGCCACTTTGGGCTGGCAGGACTTCGTGGAATGGGGATGTGATCCTGGGCTTTGACAGTGGTTAATTGCAGATTGGAGTCTGACTTCAGGGAGAGCATGTGGTATGAGAAAATACTAATAAATATTGAAGCTTTCTCTCCTTATAAGGGGAACATGCTCTTATATTTGACAGAAACCTGAAATAATGGCAGAATAGAAAAGAGGAAAGAGTTTTCAACAGTGGGAAATCATCAGGCAGGAGTTAATTATCTTAGAAATAATACTGCTGTGTGCGGTCCTATGCACTGTCTACCCAGGAGTGGGACATACGCTTACATTCTTCTTCAGTCGGTCGTGCCAAGCAATTTTCCAAAAAAGGTTGTATCAGGTTAAGATCCCATGGGCACCTATACAGGAGTTACGGTCACTTCATACCTTCACCACCATTTGGTGTCGCCAGTTTTTAGAAGTTTGGTCATCTGGCAGTTGTGTGGACCAGCTAAGGTTTTTTGCATTTCCCTAATGACTGATATTTGGGCACCTTTTCATTTAGGTGTCTCTATTTAGATATTGCCTGAATTATACTAAGCACCCTGCCCGCTTTATAAATGGACTGTGTTTTTCTCATTGATTTATAATAGCTTTTCTTTTCTAAGTGCATGTCTTTTTTTGCAACTATTTTTCCCTCTCTGTGGCTATTAATTTCACTATCTTAACAGCATATTTTGGTGAACAGAAGTTTTAAATTTTATTAAGTCCTAGCTGTCAGTCTTTTCCATTATGGTTATGCCTTTTGTGTCTTTAGAAATCATCGCCTACCCTACAAGTTGTGGTAGCTCTTTCCTAATAATGGCCCCAGTGAACCATTCCTCTCTGTGTCCACACTCTGCAACAGGACTTTGCCCTTCTTCCCACTGAGAGGTAGAGTCTCCTTCCCCAGATCTTAAATCTGGGGTGGCCTTGTGACTTGTTCTAAGCAGTCAAACTCAGAAGCGATTCTGTGCAACCATTAAGGCTAGCCTGAAGAGACCTTTGCAGCTTTTGCCATCATGCTGGGCAGTGTTTGGGGTTTTTTGTTTTGCTTTGTTGAGAAAGAATCTCACTCTGTCATCCTGGGTAGAGTTCTGTGGCATCATAGCTCACAGCAACCTCAAACTCTTGGCCTCAAGCATTCCTCTTGTATTAGCCTCACAAGTAGCTGGAGCTACAAGTGCCCACCACACCCAGCTATAATCAGAGTGTAAATTAGAAGAAGCTCTGGGAAACTAACCTTTAGCCAGCTGGACAATAAGAGGACATGGGGAGAACATTCCAGAAGTTACCCAGCATACCAGGCATGTGAGTGATGCCAGCTTGGGACTTCCAGACCATACTTCAAGCTATCAGATGATTGTAGACTCGTTGGTGGCCCTGGGCAAGACAAGAAAAAACTCCTAAGAAACATAGGTTGATCTTGATTATTATTTTTTTTTTTTTTTTTTTTTTTTTGAGACCGAGCCTCAAGCTGTCACCCTGGGTAGAGTGATGTGGCATCACAGCTCATAGCAACCTCCAACTCCTGGGCTTAAGCGATTCTCTTGCCTCAGCCTCCCAAGTAGCTGGGACTACAGGCGCCTGCCACAACGCCTGGCTATTTTTTGTTTGTAGTTGTCATTGTTGTTTGGCAGGTCCAGGCTGGATTCGAACTTGCCAGCTCTGGTGTATGTGGCTGGTGCCTTAGCTGCTTGAGCTACAGGTGCCGAGCCTGATCTTGGTTATTCTAAGCCATTAATTTTCATGTGGTTGGTTTTACAGCAATAAATACCTTTTATAACAGGAAAAGATCTAATGCCTACAAATCTAGTAAAGATATACTAGAAATTCCAAATATTTCTATGAAATATTAAAAACCACCTCACACAGAGAACTGTATATCATGTGTGAATCTGAAGACTCAATAGTGTTAAAGATGTCAATTTGCCCTAACATAGTTGATAGATTTAATACAATCTCACTCAAAATCTTGTATGGTATAATAATGGAAATTGATAGGTTGATTCTAAAATTTATATGGAAATACAAACAACTAATAATAGAATAAACAATCTTCTTGAACTATAAGTTTGCAAACTATACCACTTGAGTTATATATAGCCCACTGCCTATTCTTATAAAGGGTTTTTTTTTTTAATATAGCTATCCCATTTGTTTAAACATTATCAATAACTTATTTTTACACTGCAACAGACACTAAAATGTTTTTTAGGCTTTGCAAACTATTTATCTGCCCTTTTATTACGCAGTTTTTCCCATCTATTTATGTTTTAGTTATACTTTTTTTTTTTTAATTCAAGATTTCCAAGTAAAATACTACAAGTGAATGTCTGAGTTATGTACCAGGACCCCACTATCTTGGCAGAATTGAATCATTTTTGTCTTTCCAACGCAAGATGGGAAATGTCTGCCCACCTGCTTAGTCCCCAGCTGCTGGTTTCCTAGGTCTCCTCCCGCACGGGAGGAGCTGAGCACGTGCGAGGGGAAACTGCGCAGGGACTACTGGGTTCCCTTCTCTGGAGTGCCCTTGTCTCCAGGAGCGTGGCCCCCGGTATTTCACTGCCTTCAGTGACCCTGTTTTCCTAGCCCAGGGAAGCTGTGGGGTGCCACTCTAGGCCCCACTTCCTGTTCAGCCTTGACGTCCGGGGACTCGACAGAGCAGTCAGTAACCCCTGGAGTCACCCTGGAATGAGGATAGGCTCACCTCGGTGCTTCTCCCTCACTCCTTCAGTTTGGGCCGGTAGTGGTCAGTTTCTGTAGTTTCCGTACACAAGCTACTCCATCACATTCAGAAGTGGAACCTCGTCAGCTAAACTGTAACCTGCATTTGAGCCTTGAGTAAAGAAAATGTCATGAGAAGAGACCAGTAATATATCGAATGCCCTCCGGTTCACATCTGAACTGTGTCCTGTGTCTCCTGAGCACTGGCTGGAAAGGTGAGGCCAGTGTGAAGTCACGGGACTGTGTGGCAGGGCTTGTCTTTGTCTCAAGCTGTCGCCCTGGGTAGAGTGCTATCCTCTTGCCTCGGTTTTTCTGTTTTTAGTAGAGGCTTTTTGCTCAGGCCTTGACCTCCCAGATTGCTAGGATTACAGGCATGAGCCACTGCTCCCAGCCTGGCGGGGGCTTGTCTTTTATTTAACAGAATAAAAATCAATCATTATGTTGAGTAGTCCTCCCCTTTCCCCCACCAAAGGCTGCATCACTGGATACACAGTATAAAAAACATTTAGTAATAAGCCATTAATCAACTGAAATTGCTTTCAAATTTATTAATACACTTGGATAAACCACATTAGTGATCACAATTAAATATACAGACATTTTAACATTTTGTATGAATAAAGATTAATGCACAAATTCCATGATAGATGTCAACTGAATTTTGCTGATACAAAGAAATCTGCTGATACCTTTTGACAACAGCAGCCATCAGCCGTATCTCACTAGAAAAGCTTAACATGTTTCTCTTCAGAGATACTGTCAAGCAAATAGCCCAAGGGCCGCTGCCATCGGAGGCACTAGAATAAAAGGAACCAAAGGTCAAAGAAATAACTGAGATGTCCCATTTTAATTCTTTGCATGTAGAACATAAGCTACAATGGAGAATTTTAAATGTCAAATACTAAAATATTTTCAGAGTAGCTAGTTTTTCTTCAAAGTCCTAATAATTTATTATGTTTAATAATATCACCATAGAAAACTAACATATAAAACAACCAGGAAGTCCAAACAACTAATACTGGTAAGGCTCTCACTTAGCCCGGGACTCAGAAAATTCCCAGGGCGTTTTTCCACTATACCGTAATGCTATTTTATTGTTATTTCTCTGACGAAAATATACTTCAATATCAACTTTAGGAATAGCCCAGGATAAGGTTAAAAAAAATTCTTTGGCGATAAGTTTATTATCATTCATTACTGTCAAAAAAAAAAAAAAAAGGAAAACAATATTTAAAGCAGATCCTGATTTCTTCTAATTAAAACTGACAGCAGTCTTTTGAGAATTATAGTTCTGATAAGCAAACAGACCTGGTTAAATTCCCTTCTGGTCAATTTAATAAAAGTGACTTAGAAATACATCTTTTCTTTCCCCATCTTACATTACAAAAAGGTCAGGTGTAGATTATGAAGATTTCCATAAAATCTACAAAACAAAAATAGTCCTTACTGAAATGCAGCACCCCAGGTTCCTGGGCGTTCATTGTGCTTTTGTTCATGAACTATCACCAATGTATGTGTCCTGTCATGCTGGAAGTGTCCTGCTGTGTCTGTTCCATGGAGATGACAAATGGAATAAAACGAGGCCTAGAACTTAAAGTTAACTTGTTTATATCACCAGTTTCACTGTGCATCAGTTACTGTATTAAAATTTACTATTACTTCTTTTTAGTGGCTAGACGATTGTAAGAGGACATTTGGTGCCAAAGAAGACATGTACAGGATAAACACAGATGCGCAAGTAAGTTCCTAACTCTGTTTCCCCTGCGTTTCTATATTAAATACAACACTACGTATGCTCTTGCACAAACATCTTTATTTGGTATTTCTAAAAATAAATAGTGGTAAAAGTTAACTTTTGTTCTGATAAGCAAAATCAAGTTCAAAGAAATATTGACCTAGTAATGAAAAATTCACTTTAATAAAAATGAACAACTCGCTTGTGACTGAAGCTGAATAACATTCGATAGATAAGCTTGATGGACATCTGGACGGTCTGGGTCAGCTTTTAGTTGCATCTGCTGCTTAGAAAAATAATTTTTTTTGTCCAGCATTGGTACTCTGCAAATAAGTTGTCTGGTCAGCAAAGCCAATGAAAGAGTAATGTGATATATGTTCATATTAGCCTTTCTAAAGGTGAAATTCTGATTAGGTAACTGTTTTCCTCTATTATAAAGTTTGGTTAAAATAGCTATATATTTTCTCAGTAAAACGTGTACATAAGTAATGCATATATTGTAGTGAGTGAGGATGACTTAGACCTACAAATTACTCCAGAGGGGTTGGCAACTTCATATGGTAAAAACTATCTCCATTTGGCATAAGAATTCCCAAGTTTTTCAACTTCACTTTCATTTATTACAGATTTCTAGCATCTACAGAAGTTATGCTATTATAATAAAAATCTAGAGTTCTGAAAATTCTGCAGTGTTACAAAAATTGTATATTCAAGAAATGTTAACTGTTTACCAGGCATTGTGCTAATAAGAATTTCACATTCATTATCTCTTTCCTTACAATCCAGTGAAGAACAAAAAAAAAAAAAAAAGATAATCAGAGCATCTACTTGAGACAGTCTCACTTTGTCGCCCTAGGTAGAGTGCTGTGGCATCACAGCTCATAGCAACCTCAAATTCTTGGGTTCAAGCGATCCTCGTGCCTCAGCCTCCGAGTATCTGGGACTATGGGTGCCCACCACAATGCTTAGTTATTTTTAGAGACAGGGTCTAGCTCTTGCTGGTCTCAAACCTGGGAGGCTGAGGTGGGTGGATTGCCTGAGCTCACAGAGTGCTGGGATTACAGGCATGAGCCACCGTGCCCAGCCCTGACTATCTCCATTTTGAAGATGAGGAAACTGGAGCACAGATACTAATTTATCTAAAATCAATAAATAATACAACCACCTTTCAAACCTAGGCCTACTGACTCCAAATCTTGTGCTATGTTAGAAACTGTGAAGATAAGGAATTAACTCAAGACCAGAATGGGATCCTTTGGTTCTAATTCTCTCTACACTGTTTGGCTATATTGCTTGAGCAAGTAACGTGACCTTTTCTGCTATATAGACTAGATGGTTATACTAAGTGATATCTCCAAAACTCTTAAGTCAGTGCAGCTTGAGGTTTTCTACTCAGTGGAACAGCAGTGGAAGTCTTGTATGGACAGTTTGCAATCTTAGCACCCCTTTCCTCTCCAGCTTTTTGAGGCTTTTTACACAAACTCACTAACATCCTTGTGTACTAGTATAGTCTTTGCATAATAAGCAGCCAGTACGTATTTACACACACATTTCAATGTGCACTTGTATGGTCATGCTCCAAAACTACACGGTTAGCATACTTAGAATTAATTACATTTATGATATTTCCTACGATTAGGACCATAAACGTGATCAGTGATTTATTTTCTATTATGTCCCAAAGTAGAGGCAATGTACACATGTCTATGAAGGTCAGCTTGTTAATTTTCATGAAATCGATGGTATAAGCCTCGGAAGTTTAGATAGGCTAATGCGTCGACACTGGATTGTGCTCGGGCATTGAGCTTCCCAGGAAGCAGCAGAAGCTAAAGTTCACCTCTGCTTATTTAGCAAATCTCTTCTAAATTGATAGGAATAAATGTTATAAATAGCCCCTTGGAGGGAAACTATGTAGAAAACCAGGCTGAAGAATGACTTTTAGAAACTACGTTTAGACAATTGCTGGGTTTTTGGTGGGTTTTCAGATTTTTTGTTGTTTTGAGACTGTTTAATTAGAAGTCATTCTTAATGAGATGAGGTCCAAGTGGCCATAGATATTTTAGTAGAATTTTTAAAGCAGTCCCTAAGTGGGACTTCCACTGTGTGTTTTATATACATCGTCATCTTTGATTCAACCTAGTTGGGGTTGCATTTCTGAAACTTACTAAATTACCTTTGGAATGCAACTTACAACGCCCATCTGCTTCTGTATCTCAGCACCAAGCACGGCAACCCGTGGCCTAATTAAAGGGAAGCCTAGAACAAGCCCCACCAGCAGTAATCCTCGATGGGTACTTACCATGGAAGATTATAGACAGTAATTCATCTGTTATTGTACTAATAGAAATTTTATTACATTTGGGCTTGGTTTTACAAAAAAAAAAAAAAAAAAAAAAAAAAAAAAAAAAAACCAAGATAATAAACTTTTAAAATTACCAAAAAGATTTTTAATGAATTTTTTTTTTTTTAAATTATTTATTATTTTTTTTTATTAATTTAAATTTTTTTAATTTTGTGTTTGTTTTTAAAAAAAAAAAAAAAAAAAAAAAAAAAAAAACAACAACCTAGATAGAACACTTTTAAATTTCCCAAAATCATGTTACTTCAATTTTATTATTTGACAGAGAGTTAAAAGCACCCTGAATTGTTGGAGTAAAATGTTCAAGAAGTTTTATTCTGGTTATATCATAAAATTTTCTTTGGGATATAAATATGTTCTTCAGTTTGCCTGAGACATCTGTGGCCCTAGTTAAAATGATTTCTTACACTAATTCTTGGTCTTTTTCTTCCTTTGTATTTTTTTGTGACCTGATCACCTTCTTGCTTAGCAAATGGAAATACTAGCAGTAAGTGACCCATCTTGATTTACAGACTACTTACCCTGCCAGACAAACTGGTGTCCTTTGTGACATAGCACTGTGTGCTTCGGTTTTGTATAGCCTTAATCCATGAAATGTTGGTTCTATAAAAATGAGATTTTACAATTAATATGTACGACTAGCAGTCACCCTTTTCTACATCTATAACTAACATATCTCCTTTTAAATGTCTTAATTTTAAAAATCAAAATGCACGTTACTATCATAGACTCATTTCAATGAGATTACCAAGTGGTTTTCTTGGGAAAATGACTGCATTTTAGTGAAGAAGGGGTTACCCAGTTTTACTTTGCATTTATCAAAGCATGAGATGTACATGTCAATGGGGGCAGTACAGTGAATCCTTTTAGAAGCATCCTGTTTATTGCCTGCTGAAACATTCATCAAATGTGAAAATGTGCCTAACACTACAGACAATTATGTAACCAACAGTGATGTTTGTTTTTATTTTAATCCCAGTCTTCAAAGCATCCTCCACCTGCCTCTCATCAGCTTCATACCATATTAACTTGCTTACTTCAGAAAAATTAATGCTGAGACAATTTTAACCGAATTATGTATACATTTTGTTATAAATATGCTGTCTAGTAAAATATTATGGAAAATAACACCTAAATTTGATGTAATGTTTATTTCTAGGAACTGGAGCTCTGTCGAAGGTTATACAAATTACATTTTCAATTGCTGCTTTTGTTCCAGGCCTACTGTAAACTTATCAACCAAGTAAATACAATAAAAAATGAAGCAGAGGTAAGTATTTGTTTGTACCATACATCAGTAACCGATTCTAGAAAAATGTAAAAATGTACTTACATATGTTCCTTTTAAGTCAACTCACTTATAATGAATCATTTTTTTTCACCTGAGGAACTATCTTTTTTTGAAATGATGCGCCATATCAGGACCTATTAGTAAACATAAGACAGCGACATTCAGCAGTCATAAAAGGTTCACGACCTTAAAGGCTCCAGCAGCAGAAACAGACCGTCTGTAATCAAAAGTCAAGTAAAACACATCAATTCATAAAGACATAAACTACATCATGAACCCCCTAATATCTCATCCGTATGTTACTGCTGTAGTTCTATTAATGCACATACGAATAAGCCTGTTAAAAACACTTTACATGACGGGGGATTGTTCGTTGGTTCAAAGGTAGCGACTGTAGTCTCTTCCCCCTTGTCATCTACTGGTACTAAGACTATCACTGGGGAAATGATTCAAAATGGTTAAATCGTAAAAAGGAAAAAAACAAAAGATTTACCCAGGGTGCCTTATATAAAGACTTTACTGTCAAAAAAGGTTTTCATGATCTCCCCATGGCAATAAATGAAATGATACTAAAATCAATGTATTACATTGTAAATATTCTTAAAGCAACAAGCTGAAAACTATTATTGGGTAGAATTTATTCACTCCTACAAAATGCACAACTTGAAATATTTAACACTTTCAAATGAACTTTAGAGAAAAATGCTATTATCCAGTATCTCTTTGAAGCCAATTAAACTTTTTTTAACTCGATACTAACAGATCCTTAAAGGTGTATTTGTTTTAGGTTATCAACATGTCAGAGGAACTTGCCCAGTTGGAAAGTATCCTCAAAGAAGCTGAATCTGTTTCCGAAAATGAAGAAATTGATATTTCCAAAGCTGCACAAACTACTATAGAAACTGCCATTCATTCTTTAATTGAAACTCTGAAAAATAAGGAATTTATATCAGCTGTAGCACAAGTCAAAGCTTTCAGGTAAAATGCAAAGAGATTTCAAGATGATGCCTTTAAACTAGACTGAAAATTTACTAATATTAGGCTTGGGTTCTGAATTTGATGTTTCAATGTCATGTTTTTGTGAAAGGAGAACAAGCCTGGTAACACCACTGACAAGATGTGAATTTTAGGTTATTTTTCACACTCAGGTGCTACTTTGCATACTATATTTACTCATATAATAGAATATTTGATCAGTTATTCACAAGGAAATTGTTATAGATATTAACTTAAGCAATTATTAGTCGAGATTAACTCCATTTTTAAGTCTCGGAACTTAAACAGTATTGTCTTTTCAGATCTCTGTGGCCCAGTGACATCTTTGGCAGTTGTGAAGATGACCCCGTGCGGACACTGTTACACATCTACTTCCACCATCAGACCCTGGGTCAGACGGGGATCTTTGCAGTGATTGGCTCTGACCTGGACATGTCAGAAGCCAACTACAAACTGATGGAACTTAACCTAGAAATAAGAGAGTCCCTACGCATGGTACAGTCGTACCAGCTTCTAGCACAGGCCAAACCAATTGGAAACATGGTGAGCACTGGATTCTGAGAGACTTCAAGCATTTAGGAAAGAAGCAAAGCTGAAGATGGTTACTAATGTGAACGAAGCACCTTTTATGAACCCTTGCGATTTACTGATAACTTTCTGGTGGCATCTACAATTACAGTGTAACTTATGTCAAGTTGTATCAAAACAAAGATCTAAAGAAAAAATCTGATTATTTAATAGGTGCCAGTACGAAGGAGGAGTCTTTTTAATTGCTTAACCTACGTGAAAAGAAAGGGCTAAAAGTGATGCATACAAATACATTACTTTCTGGAGAAAGGATTCCAGAAATGTTTGCAATAATGGCCTCTACTACGGTGACATCCAAAAGCAGGTGAAATGAGGCTGAAATTAAGGCTGGCTCATTTTAGCTGACGGCCTGCAAAGCTGCTTGGGTTTCCGGCAGTCACAACGTGATCTACAGGGATGTCTGGTCTTCTCCAGGAACATCCAGTCAGATAAAAACACAAAGACTTGTTTGCAGATACCATTGATTTTTCACTATGTGGGATAAGGGTTTGGGGTGTTCGTTTTGTTTGTTGGTCTGTATAAGGAACTGTGTGTGTGTGACTTGGGATGTGTGGCTACGTGACAGTCCTATTTTCAAGGTATGGCTGTTTGGTGATAGCGTCTCAGAGCATGCCTAAAAGAGCACTGCAAGATTATTTTTGAAGAAATTTTATTTTATTAGATCTAACTCTTCATAGTGTTGTAAATGTTAGGACATTTTAATAATATTTTAAAACTGGGCTTTCCCAGTATTTGGAAAAGAAATAATATATCTGTTAACGTCATTGGAATGCTGCTCAGTTCTCTGACCAGTGCTTATGTTACAACTGTTGATAACTAACCAAAGTAGCTGCCTGCAGAGACTTTAAAATGTAAAATAAAGATGTGTGCTGCCCGTCAGCTATTCTCATTAGAAAAGTTAACTTATTTTACTCCATAATTATTCTAGAAACTGTATAGACTAAAACCAGTATTTTCTTGTACATTTGTGCCATGCACTGTTATACAAGAACAGGTGTACAAAGCTAAAGAAAAAAACGGGGTCACCGAGGGTAGAACTTAAGACTTGCAGGCTGTGCCGTCTGCAGAATTCAAAAAAAGAGATGCATTTTTATACCTTTATTCAGGGCTCACGTTCACCCTAAAGGAACCTGGGGCTGTGGAGGGAACTGAAAGGAACCCTGGAGAGTGACCCCCAAACATGCAATACGCTCACTCACTGTCTAAGACTGAGCATAACAGGAACCGGAGTCTCTGTCCTTTTTTAAAATAGCGTTTTGTAAGAAAAAGAAAAAAAAAAAAGAAGAAAAAGAATGTAGTCCCACAAACTCCTCTGATTGGAAAGGAACACCTTGTATTTTTTATATGCATCTCTTATCCACTGTGACTTTTCTCTCAAACTGGGCTCTGTGATTCCAGAGTTTAGAATGTAGGAATGAAATGCTTGGCTTTGCCTTTCTTGGGGGTGTGGACCCTGCCAGAACTGTAATCACGTGTGCTCGAGCGCATCAGGTGAAGGCACTGTGCCTGCCCTTGGACTGCTGCCCATAGTTAACGTTTCCTGTAAACTCCTAACTGGTCATTCATAATCACTGTATTTTTTGACCCTGATAAAATTATTTTTATTATTTTGATGGTGTTCTGGTACTGTAAATGGTGTCCTTTAAATTATTTAATAGCTTTTGGGTGTGGGGCAGGCAGAGCGGGATAGTATCCAGAAACACATCACATTTCACTTCCTTTCGCTCCCTGGGGTTTTTTTTGTTTGTTTGTTTGTTTTTGTTAAAAATAAAAAGCATTGTAGCTGTTGGTTTGTGTTGTATTTTTCAAAAATGATTACAGTGTGCATTGCTTAGAAACTTTCAAGTGTTACCTTCATTCTTAAATTTGCCTTAAAAGGGGAACAAAGTTCAATTGATACCCAAACCAAACCTTTTGAAAAGTTGAAATTTGACTTTTGTATTTTATATAACAGTCTATTAATATAATAAAAAACATCTATAGAAGGGAAGATACAAACTCGTTAGGATTGTCCCTTTGCAACTGTATTTTCCTCAAACCTGGGCTGCTTTGCTCAACTCTGATTCCAAAGTTTGCATCTATTAACAAAACATGTCAAATGCTTGGCTGATTACATTGAATTCCACTGAGAGCCCAGTTTTTGCTACATATGTCCATTTTCTTTCACTCACTACATTAGTAAGTTTGTAAAACAACTGCAAAGGAAGACATCTGGCAGGCAGTTTCTTCCCACTGCTTCTAAATAGAAAACCAAAAGGTTTTTACACAACTTAGGGAATATTTTCTACTTTTAATGACATAAAGTAGAGAGTGGAGTGTAATCCACGACCTACCTTAAACTTAGGAAATCATTCCTTGTCGTCATGGAAAAGACCAAAGGCAGAATAAAATTCCCTCACTTAGGTCTATGAAGATTGCTCATATAAGACACCAGCATAAACTAAATGAAAGAAAATATTGGAATCAATATAGTTGTATTTTATAGCAGTCCTTTTTTCTAATTTTTAAAAGTAACCCGTGGTAACTTTAGTAAATGTATAGGAAATATGAACACTACAATCGCAGCTCCTGACACCCTGAGATGAGAATCTCCTAGTTTCTCCCAAAATGTCTTAATGGGACTGCAAACTAATGCAACCTTTTTGGAAGGAAGTATGGAGAAACCTCAAAGCACTCAAGCTAGACCTCCCATTTGATCCTGCAATCCCATTTCTAGGCATCTACCCAGAAGGAAAAAAAATCCTTTTATCATAAGGACACTTGCAATAGACTGTTTATTGCAGCTCAATTTACAATCGCCAAAATGTGGAAACAGCCTAAATGCCCGCCAACCCAGGAATGGATTAACAAGCTGTGGTGTATGTATACCATGGAATACCCATTCAGCCATTAAAAAAAATGGAGACTTTACATCCTTTGTATTAACCTGTATGGATGTGGAAGACATTCTTAGTAAAGCATCACAAGAATGGAGAAGCATGAATCCTATGTACTCAATTTTGATGAGGACAATTAAGACAAGGTCACTGTGGGGGTTGGGGAAGGGGAGAGCAGAGAGGGAAAGGAGGAGGGAGGGGTGGGGAAAGGAAGAGCAGAGAGAAGGAAGGAGGGAGGGGGTGGGGCCTTGGTGTGTGCCACACCCTTTCCGGGCAAGACTCGATTGCAAGAGGGACTTTGCCTAACAAATGCAAACACTAACCTGGTTTATTGTACCCTCAATGAATCCCCAACAATTAAAAAAAAAAAACCTTGTAGTG
>CAUYPK010139769.1:0-20919 GCA_963574355.1 Loris lydekkerianus | reverse complement strand
ATGGGGTCTTGTGGTCAAACTGCCCCATTGATCCTTGGGGGAGTTGATCTACTCTGATTGTTCATATTGCCAGAGTTTTTCTGTTGATTTCACCTCATGATTGTTTTTCACCATTGCCTCTGGCCGTCCTCAGAGTTGGGGAGTTGTCTCTCCAAGATTAGACCCCAGCGGGATCACTCTATTGTTGCTGGATCTTTGTAAGGAGTGACCCTGTGTAGTTCCTCTGGGGCTGCTCTAGCTAGGGAGTTCTGGTTGTGGAAGCAGCTCCCGTGTGTGACACACCTGGATCCAGCAACAGGGCTGGGGGTGGTGTGTACAGCTCTGGGAGTGCCTGGCGCCCAGTGACTTTGGCACAGAGAGCCCAAGGCTCCAGCAGTCTCTGGCCAGGAGAAGGGCTCTGTGCAGAAGCAGGGAGGGCTCCAGAGGGCACGCAGCTACCAGAGTCCCTGGCCAGATGAACGGGCTAGTGTGGAGGCTGGGAGGACATAGAAGGGAGGACTCAGGGTTGCATGGCTCCCGCAGTTCCTGGTCAGGGAATGCGGAGGCCCAGTGGGTGCAGGTCAACGGTCGGGGGTCACTGCACAGTTCTTATGGAGGTCTGGGCGGCACCAAGCCCAGGAGTTTGAGGTTGCTATGAGCTGTGACTTCACGGCACTCTACCCTGGGCAACAGCCCAAGGCTCCAGTGTGCCAAAACCATCTCACTCTGCCCCTAAGGATTAAGGCTGTAAGGCAGCTCAGTCCCTGCCTTTAAGCTGCTCAGTCACTAGGTTACTTTGTCCCTCCCGATCCTTGCTCTGGGACCCTGAGGGCGGAGCTTGCCAGGGCAGTTATTTCACAATGACTTCCCGCGCCCAGCTCAGTGGCTCAGTCTGGGGTCCCCTACAATGCCCAAAGTTCTCCACACTCCTGCTCAAGCTCTCCCCAAGGCAGTTCAACTGAGTGCCAAGTCCAAGAACACCAAAACAGTTCATAGGTAAGGCCTTTCCGTTTTGCAGTCTCACTGCTGCATGTACTTATGGTTGCTGGCGTGATTAGGTAGATCGAACACACGCAACCACTTGCCAGTTTTCCACTGTTTTTGTCGTCCTCTTGGGGTTCAGAAGTCCCTTGCTGGCTCCCTGTATCCTCAAAGGGATGATTATAGGCAGATCCCACTGGCCAGAGATGTCTGGAGTCTTGTCTCCCCAGACTCACCGTGCCCAGTTGCAGGGAAGCTGCTGCTCAGCTGCCATCTTTAATCTGATCTCCCTGTTTCAATCTTCTAACATGTCATATTAGGTTTCCTGGTAATTCCAAATGAGATTAAAGGGAAATTTTTTTCATTTGCCCTTTGTAATAACTTGCTTTCTATAACCAGCAGCAAACAATTTGGGGTGTTTAGGCTGTTGGAGGACACATTTTGTATCGATTAGCTGTAGTTTGAGCCTGAATATTTAATTCAGGAAATTGACTTACTTTATTTATTTATTTATTTATTTATTTATTTATTTATTTATGTATTTATTGAGACAACATCTCACTTTGTCCCCCTTGGTAGAGTACCATGGCATCACAGCTCACAGCAACCTCAAACTCTTGGGTTCAAGTGATTCTCTTGCCTCAGCCTTCCAAGTAGCTGGGACTATAGGTGCCTGCCACAATGCCCAGCTATTTTTCTTTTAGAGATGGGGGTCTCTCTCTCTCTCTGGCTCAGGCTGGTCTTGAACTTGTGAGCTCAGGCAATCCACCGGCCTCCATTTCCCAAGAGTTGGGATTACAGGTGTAAGCCACTGCACCCGACAGCAAATTGAATTTGGGTAAAAAAAAAAAAAAAAAAAAAAAAAGCTGTAGATTCAAATATCTAATCCCTCCCCAGAAGCATCTTTGCTGTGAGGCGGGTTGTGGAGACAGGCAGTTCTTTGTACTGATTTCTTGCAAATTGTGCCTTGTGGCATCTCCCACCAAAATGCCATACCAAGCCAGCCTTTCCAAGGACATGTTTTAATAATGGAATTCAAAGGAATTTAAATGCTACCTGAAGCTTCTCTCTGGATCTCTTCACTGTGGATGAAGGAGAGTTGCTCCTGGCTTGGGACAGATGGATGCCCAGGAGATATATGAAGGGGCTGAGCATTGGCACTGGAAGGTCAGGAAGGACATATTTTGCATGTTCGGAATCAACCACTGAATCATTTCTCATGCAGTTTAAAGACATTTTGCATGGACTAGCTGTCATGAAGTCCATATAGTTAAGGCAGACTTTTGCTTTCTGCCTCTTCACTGAGCACCTCTATTAGCTGCAGCTTAGATCTAAGAGAAAAGGATGAGTTCTGTGCCTCATTAAATTTATTATTAGCTAACAGGGCCAAGATCCTTTCAGCCTCAGACTTCCATAAGTGCCTTTTCAAACTAGATTACTTTAATGATTTCTGAACTTTGTAATTTTCCCATTAGTTCCTTACATTTTGAATCAATACTTTCATAACATTAGGACCTTACATTCCCCATTAACATTTTGTTTTGGAGATTTTGCCATTTTCATGAGTTTTTGTAGCCCTCTTGCTTTTGGCTTTTGTGGAGTCTAGGAGAAAGGTTCCCCTCACTCCCATCCTCTGGTTTTTCTGCTCTGTTAAAATCATCAGAACAAACCACATTTGTATTTCATGAGGCTTCTCTGAAATCAAAACAGAGACTGAAGATTTGTATGAGGATTATCAAAAATGTTGACTGGAGTCTTCTGGTCGGGCAGCTTATAGACAATTCAGCTTTCTTCATGGTTTTTTTATATGTCCACTGGTTTAAATTCCAAATGTTTCACCTGAATACTCTAGAAATTATCATGTAGCTGATAACCTTGAATGATTTCTAGTTAGCCCTTTCTTATCCCAAAGGAGTGTTACTTATGATGAAATTCATTCACAGAAGTATTGATCCATCAGCCATCACACTCCATTGGCTCTCCCCTCCCTCAGCAGCCAAAAGAGTGTCCTTTGTGGGACCAGAATGTTCATATTGCCTCTAGGTACAATTGTTCATTCAGCAAGGACCTTCATTAAGCCAAACAACACTGTCAGGTAATGAGGCCTGGCTTTAACATAGCAGAACGTGTACATCCAAATGAATTCTGGCTCCCTGGCTCTCCTTTTTCATCACGCTGCCCTTTCCCAGGAGAAAGTAGTACATTGGAGGGTCCATCAAAACCCTTCCTCCTCCCCACCACTGCTGAGTTCCCCTAGAGATGTGGCCTCAGTTCCTGTTCCAGATGGCCCACAGAAAAAGAATGACAAGTGCTTAGAGGGCATCCAGGCAGCAGGGCAAAGAAGCCCAAGACTGGCAGAGGAGGAAAAGTGCTGAATACAGAGGACTTCTTTTGGTCTCTAAGGGATTCGTACAGCCAGATTGGTGTGGATTAATTTTTTTTTTCTTTCTCTTAAATATTCTATGACTGCGCCTCAAGGAGAAAAGAAGAGGGCTCAATGGAGTGTCCTAGAATTCATTATGCCAATGCAGTTATTTCTTTGAGAGTAGGGAGCCAGTAATAGATATATTAATATCTTTTTTCCCCATCTTTTTTTTTCTTTGCAGTTTTTGACCAGGGCCGGGTTTGAACCCACCACCTCCAGTATATGGGGCCAGCGCCCTACTCCTTGAGCCACAGGTGCCGCCCTATATTAATATCTTTGTATCACTAGCCTTTTGCCCATAGCAGGTGGTAAGTGGGTTGTCACTGAAACAACAGTAGGTCTGAACTGTAAACTTGTACAATAAGGCCTATACTGCTCTAATGAGTATAAAACCAGAATCACCACCACATTTCCACATTTTAATTATCAAATAATTAATATTATTGTACTCTGCTATTTCTCATTATCAGCATCATGACTCTGTGAAATCAGGTGATAGGGCTGCATTATTTTTACCCTATTTTTCATTTGTTTGAACTGAGGCATCCCAAAAAATTGGTGGACTGGTGTGGTGCCTTAGAACAGGAACCCCAGTTTTTCAGCTCTCCATGTGACACTCCTCTCAACAATCTGGATAATATCAGGGCTAGCATCGTACATAGTTGCTATTTACAAAAGTCTAATTAATACCTCTCACTCCCTAATGAGATACTTTTTCTGACTTCATAGACAAGCAAAGCTAAGCAAGTCATGTCAGAATGCCAGAGTGAATTATTGGGCTTGTGTCAACCCAGGCAGAGATGAAAAATCACCCCTGTGAACTTAATCCAGGAGCAATCAAAGGGCCAAAGTTTTAATTAGTGAGGGTTGTGATTTACATTTGCATCTGGCATCCTGAGACTCTGCATTAGTCTTAAAGCTCCTGCACTTCCCTGGTTGTTTTCTGATACTGGTTAGGACAGTTAATGTGCTTTTAAATTATGTTATATTTAATGGACCTTTGAAGGCACTGACATATGAACCTGTTTTCTTACCTGTCAGCAGAAGTCTTTTCATTAGAGAAGCCAATGAGAGATCATATGTTGGGAGGAGTTAAAAAAAGGAGAGGTGCATTTCAGCTTGGTTCCTTCACCCATATCTACCCAGAAAAATTATCCAAAGTTATCTAGGAATACTAATATTAGGATTCATTTCTTTTTTAATCTTAGGTAAGTTTATAATTAAAACGGAAATATCTGGGCAGCTCCTATGGCTCAAAGGTGTGGAGCACTGGCCCCATATACTGGAGGTGGTGGGTTCAAACCCGGCTCCGGCCAAAAACTGCAAAAAATAAAAAAATAAAAATAAATAAAGGAAACATCTATTTACATTACACATAACATTTTAAGATAACAACTAGAGTTATGACTCATTACATTAGATTTTTGTGAATTTATATAATTTTTGAAACATTCATAGTAACAAAATGCCCATTAATGCAACTATGAGATCTAGTATGTCTTATCATTGGACAGCAATCAAAGGGAGAATGAGAATGACAAAGTACTATAGTGAATAAAAGAATGCAACAGATTTATTTTTAACGAACACAGCAGAGCTGATATGTAGGAAAAGGTGATTATAGCACATATCCAACCAACCTTTCCATGTTGCTCCATTGGTTACTACATTTAACAGCTATAGCTTGTGCTCTTGAGTCTGCTTGGTTGGGAGTTATCTTTGTTCTGTAATAAAGAACAGTCAGTCATCAAAAGGTGATTAATTTGATTATCAGGCTAGGTACTATCACTGGGGCCAAAACTGAGATGTGACTACACCATTATAAATGGTATCTCTCATGTGACTCATAATTTCTATCAAGGCAGTTCCCAGGGAAACACTCTGGAAATGTTGTGAGACCCAGCAGTGTCTCTGGAATCTGTACACAGCCTCTCTAGGTGACAACTTTGAGGGGACCAGCATGCATTGGTATAAAATAGGCCCTACTGGGCTTGCTAAAGATCTGTTTCAAGACTTTGTCACACTGCCTACACTAATTCTTCATTTGCCAACTAATTCTGAGCATGGTTCCCCTTCCAACAATCTGTATAGAACTAGCATCTTTCATGAGTATAAATCTACAAAAGTCTAATTAATACCTTTTACTTGCTAATGAGTTACTCCTTTTGACTCCATAGACAAGCAGGGCCAAATATGTGATGTCAGAATTCCCTAAGTGAATTATTGAGCTTGTGACAACCTGGGTCAGAATGAAAAATCACCTCAGTATATTTTATCTAGGAACAATTAAAGAGCCATAGAATTAATTAGTGTGAGTTTTAATTTGTTTAAAGTCTTGAAAGAGGGAGCCTCTTTGTTTGCTCTGATGTCTTTTTTTTTGTGTGTGTGTGTGTGTGTCCTTTTTGGTTAGAGGTGAATATGACTTTGGGAAAAATTATTTACTTTTTTACTCTGTTCCTTAGTAACTTATGGACAAGAAGGAGAAAAGGGGGGGAGGCACTTCGAGTCTGCAAAGAGATCGAATCATTGGATTTCCAGTTCCGATGATGAGCCAATGTCCTGCTATGAGGAACAGCTATCTGAGGAATTGATAGGATGCACAGAAGCAGAATTGCACAGAGTGCAAGCAGATGATGGTAAAATAGAACAGGTGCTGGAGTTGGACAAAAGAGCAAAAGTCCAGGAGTCCTGAATGAATAATTAGAAAGAGGTGCAAGGGAGGAGAGTGCTTATGTGCAGCCTTTCGCCAAGTCTCCCTTACTCCCCAAAAGATGTAGACAGCAGAGACAACTGCTCATGGAGGGCAGGATCTGGGGAGATGAGCTGTGCTGGATAGGGAAGGGGCCGACAAGGAAAGCCCCAAATCCACTGACACATGATGACACAATGGGAGGAATCCTTCCTGCTATCCAATGAGCGGTGGTTTGGGGCAACACTGATCTAAAGCCTATGTTCAAATTCGTGCATCTGGGTTTTTCACCTCTTCCCCAGAATCAGGTAACATCACTAGAAAGGCTGTCCCTGTGCCACAATAGCTTAGCTGTCACTGGCTTACCTTTTGATATAGTATCCTCAGTTGTTATCAAAGTTAAACATGGGTGAATTTTACTGAATGGAAATTTAACTTCAGTCAGTTTCTCTATACATATGAAAGACACTGTCCTGTGCAGAATGCCTCTACATAGCCTGCAGAATTAGTGCTTCTTGGATATGGTATCAGAAATAAATTTGACTCTCCCAATAAAATGGTACCATTCCTTTTTTATCACAAGCTGAGAATACTTGTTACCCAGCATGTTTCCCTTATGGCTTTGGTTGCTAGGAATCTCAGAGCTAACCCCAGCTCTCAATTTCAGTAGTCTTGCTGTTCAAGATTTGGAGGACAAGTCTCTCCCCCCACCTTTAAAATGTTTCTATTGATCTTGTTTTTCTTCCTCAGGTTATCTTATAGGTGTACTTCAGTATAAGTAACCTCAAATTTGGGGTGAGAGGTCGATAATAAATTACAAAATATGTGTGTTTTCCCTGGCCATGCTACTAGCTTTGACCGGGTGCTCCTTGAAATAAACTGGGTTTCTGTTAGTCCCTGCTCTTATTTTCACACTAGAGTTGATGCTTTTCTCTTATATTAATCTGGAGTCATGGGGCGGCGCCTGTGGCTCAGTGGGTAGGGCGCTGGCCCGTATACAGAGGGTGGCGGATTTGAAACTGGCCCCGGGCCAAACTGCAACAAAAAATAGCTGGGCATTGTGGCGGGCACCTGTAGTCCCAGCTACTGAGGAGGCTGAGGCAAGAGAATCACCTAAGCTCAAGAACTGGAGGTTGCTGTGAGCTGTGACACCATAGCACTCTAACGAGGGCAACAAAGTGAGACTCTGTCTCAAAAAAAAAAAAAAATCTGGAGTCATGATTCTATACATCCCCACATTTAGCAGAGTAAGTGAGGGAGGCATGGAGCAGCATGCATCACTCTTCCTTTTTTTTCTTATCTCTGGAGCTGGTTGTATAAAACTATCAAGAAGGAAATTTCCACTTAAACCACAACCTTCCAGCACTGGGATTGTTTTAGTTGGCACCTAACTTGACTTTCTGTTTGTGGCCATCACTTGACAGAATTAAAAATTGATTCTGGGGCAGCGCCTGTGGCTCAAAGGAGTAGGGCGCCAGTCCCATATGCCAGAGGTGGCAGGTTTAAACCCAGCCCTGGCCATAACTGCAAAAAAAAAAAAAAAAAGAAAAAAGAAAAAGAAAAAAAATTGATTCTGCTCAATCTGCTTATTTTTCAAAGGGGACAATCTATTCCAGAAGAGAATGTAGTTTCCAGGAAACAAAGGCTCTGCACTGTGCCTGGTAACCAGAAGTAGATGGGTCAGGGCACATGTCTATAAGACTTGTCTCCCTACAGCCCGAGGTTTTCCACTGGCCATGGATAACCTTTCTCTAGAACAGTGGACAGTTGGACAATGTGCCTTGATCAGGTTTGACTGAAATTTGAAATCCTGGTAAGTGGGCAGTAAAGGACATGTTCCCTTAATTTAAATAAGGCCTCCAAGAGATGAGGAGAGCAGGAGCTCCTAAGGGAAATTTTTAAAAAGAAACAATAACAAAACTTTTATCCAATGTACTCAGCCCTACTATGAAACTAATTTATGGCTTTCATATAAAAGCTATAACCCAGTTATAACCAAAAATATGGGGAAAGGGGAGGGGAGAGGTGGAGAGGATGGGCGGAGGGAGGGTGATTGGTGGGATCACACCTATGGTGCATCTCACAAGGGTACATGTGAAACTTACTAAATGTAGAATATAAATGTCTTAACACAATAACTAAGAAAATGCCAGGAAGGCTATGTTAACCAGTGTGATGAAAATATGTCACATGGTCTATAAAACCAGTGTATGGTGCCCCATGATTGCATTAATGTACACAGCTATGATTAAACAAGAAATGAATTAAAAAAAAAAGAAAAAGAAAACGTTTTGAGAGTAAGAGACTTATACTTTCCCTCTGGGGTTTCATTTACCCCTTGAATTTCTGAAAATTTAAACTGAACTGCCCTCTTACAAACTAGAAACAAGCTAAGAATATCAAAGGTAACTTTAGTAAAACACTCTGGGGGAAAAAAATAGAAGGAAAACATAATTAACATAGAATAGATGAGGTCACAAAAATCTTTATTTCTAAGAATTTCAGGATAAGCAAGAGCTTTTTAAAGCCCATTTCTTTTGCCCTGAGCCACAAAGGATTGTTTATATCCCTTTTAGGCTGCAAGCTGGATGCTTTTCCTCCCAATTCTGGATTTCCCTGAGATAGATACCATCTTTTCCCCTTAAAGTGCTAACTCTTCTTTCCCTCCTTGGAATCTTCTGTGCTTCTGCCAGGGCCCTGTCCTTCCAGATGCAATCTGAAGGGCTGGTCTGCTTCCTTAAGTTAAGGCATATTGCTGGACTAACATTCTTATGCCCCAATGAAGGTTTTAACACTTCATGGCTTAAGTTGTCTGCCTGTCTCACATAGAATCATTCTCTAAAACTTATCTCTGAGGTGTCCAGACCCATACATCCTCCATTGAGAGGCGTCTGGAAATGTTTTAATATGTTTTAACACTTACGGCATCCCTTCACAGATAAGAGTGAAGACAGCAGTTGTCTCACTAAGGTTGATGGAGGTCAGAAATAGGGCAGGCCCTTCTCATAGTAAGATCTGCTCTCAGCCAACAAGGAGGATATTCTCCGCAAAGACTTTGCTTTTTGCTTCATTTGTACTTCAGGCATTTTTAGTAATAGGCTTCATTTCTGGTTCCATGTTTTTCTCACTGTAGTTTTCTACTATTCCATTTCTCTAAGCCAAGAAGGGGCCCCAGACATTGCGAGTGAAGTGCTCACTATAGACAAGTAGATGGACAACTGGTTTGTATAGTTTTAAGGAATTTATTAGATAAGAAGTTGATTGTTTAGTGGCTGGGGAGAACCAGAGTATCATGGTTTCAAATCCCAGAATGTCTGTTACCAAAAAATATGACAGAGATGATATCATGATTCTTAGGAGGTCCAGGCCTTCCCACGCATTAAACAAGTAGGTTTTGGCATGAGACTAACTTAAATTCTGATTATGCCAGAGCCAAGATTTTTCTTGAGGTTTTGAAGCCAAATTGAGAGCAATAAGGCTCTTTATGATTTTGCACATAATAGAGGAAAGAAACAGGGACCATTAATTAAAAGCAAATTAGTTGTTTCTTTGGGAGTTTGTAGGCATGTTTGAATAAACTTTAGTTACTGCATCTAGTTGAGGCACTAAAACAGTTTCTTGTTTTATTGACCTTTGTTATAATAAATAAGGCCAGACTGAAAATACATATCTAAAGCCTGTAACTATGGATTTGTTTGGCACAAGTTGCCTCCTCTAGCATTCTTCAGATCATCCTTGCCAGGAATTGATGAGAATAGTTTGCATGTGATCTAAAGACTGCTTGGTGTGATAAAAGGATAACATGAGTGAGGAAAACGCACAACTAATCAGAAGAGTGCACTAGGAGAAAGCAACATGCAACATCTAGGGACCCAAGACACAAAATCAACAAGTGAGTGTCACGATTGGAATTCTCATGCCCCCATATCCAGTGTCTCCTTTGGATTGCGTGAGCTCACTTTCTTCTTTCTGGCCTGTCCTGTGTTCTTCCTGAGCTAGTTCCTTCTCACGCTGTACACTCTCCCGGTGTAATCTCTTCTGCTTTAAGGGTTTCAATGACTAAAGACTCTCACCTCTCTGGAAACCATTCTTTCACTGAGTTTTCTATATGTAACTAAGTTTTGCATCCATATATCCAATTTATAACCAAGCAGCTCACTGAGGATACCACGGGTGCATAAAACTCAACGTAGCTCAAAACCGAACCTGTCATCTCCTACGTACCACTCTAAAAAGGCAGCTCATATTGCCTGAACTACTTATATTAGCAAATGGAGCCCCAATTCATTTGTGTTACATCATCTTTGATTCTAAGCTTTCCTGCCTTGTTCTATACTCCATAGAAGCTAAGGCCCTGTTTGCTTTATGCCTGCCAAGTTCTATCAAGTCAATCTTGCATTGTTGGATGCCTCCCTCAAATACATCCCTTCTTCTCCCTGGGCCTTACTTTCCTATCTCTGAGGAACCTTCCAGCTCCATTAATCTATGAGTCTTTCCCTTGTCTAAGGTGGGGTCAATAAACGAGCCTCAGTCTTTGGCTCAGCCAAGTGTCTTGGGATTAACTAAGATTGTTGTAAAAACTCATGTTCATGAAGTATTTGTTATAAATTACACAAGGCCTAACATTCAACAGTGATTAGTGGGTGATATGGAGCAAGATGTGCTTTGTTTCCATGAATTGTCAGAATTTTAATCTTCTGTAAGCAGGCATAGAATTTGGAATGCTCTGCTTTCCAAATTGTAATACAACAGAATGAAGCTGACTATTTGCTTTCATTAAGAAAGGAAAATTATAAGTAGTCTATACTGATCATAGAACAGATAACATTTGCAGAGGAGACCCTACTTAGAAATAAATGTGGGATGCCTGAGCAGTTTTTAAAATGAAAACAATTTCAAGTTTTAACTGTCCCTATAAATATAAATGAAAAGAAAAGTGTAAAAATCTTTGATTTAGAGGCTCGGTGCTGTTAACAGACACATGGGAGCATAATATTGGAGAACTTTTCTTCCTTACTGCCCAGAAATCATTTGCAATACCTTTTCGACATAGCCCTTCTATATCTTTTCTAAGGAGCCAGATGCACTTTTAAATCCTGGCTATATTTTCATCCTTAGAAAGCAGTTAAGATGCCAATTTCAGCAACAAGGAGGTATTTGAATGCTTTTGTCTTTAGACAACAAGATGTAGGTAGAGAATTGGTCTCCTAAGCCCCAGTGTTAGGGTGAGAGGTCTTAGGTGGGTAGCACCAACCTTACTCAATAACTCAACTTGTCCAAGATCTTTTAGCTGCCACAGAGATAGCATATGACCCAAGCTCTGCCTAATTTCAGTGCCCAAGCCTTTTCAACACCAGGGATGCCTCCGGTTGGTTTGGCAGTGCCAATCCCCAGAGTTGCTAGCTCCCACTGGTTTTACTCAAGTTTCATATCTGTGGGCACTGGAACTCAGAAGTGGTTCTGCAAGAGGCTGTCACCTTTTTAGGCATGCAGTGTGGTCTAACATAAGTAATCTAAACAAAAAATCCAAAGCCATATGACTCCCTTAATAAACCTCTAATCTGCGTCAGTCAATTCAATTCAATAAACACGTTAGAAACCAGATTTATCAGGTGTGATTTTCAGTCATTAGGCACTGAAAATCTTCTATGTGAAAAATGTTACAACAGACGTCATGAACAGATATGAACACAGTTTGCCTTTGTCATCAATAAGTTTAATATGCAATGGGAGGGCAGAATGGACTTTTTTTTTTTTTTTTTTGAGACAGAGTCTCTTTCCATCACCCAGGTTAGAGTACAGTATTATTATCAGAGCTCACAGCAACGTCAAACTTGTGGGCTCAAGCGAGCCTCCTGCCTCAGTCTCCCCAGTAACTGAGACTAAAGGCATGAACCACCACGTCTAGCTAACTTTTTTGTTTTTGTAGAGATGCTAACTTGAAGTTTGTTGCTCTGGCTGGCCTCAAACTCCTGAACTAAAATGATTCTCCCACCTTAGCCTTCCAGAGCGCTAGGATTATAGTCATGAGCTACCTGCCCATCCCAGAGAGTGGACATTTTTGTTGTTGTTGAGACAGAGTCTCATTCTGATGCCCTGTGTAGAGTGCTGTGGCATCATAGCTCACAGCAAACTTAAACACTTGGGCTCAAGAGATCCTCTTGCCTCAGCCTCCCCAGCCTCAGTAGCTGGGGCTATAGGTGCCTGCCACAATGCCTGGCTAGTTTTTCTATTTTTAGTAGAGATGGTGTCTTGATCTTGATTGTGCTGGTCTCAAACTCCTGAGCTCAAGTAATTTACCCACGTTGGCCTCCCAGATTGCTAGGATTCCAGGCGTGAGCCACTGCGCCCAGCCTCCTGTGGCTTTCCTTAAAAAGTTCACTGAGATTTTTCTGGCCTACTCTAGGGACTCCCTAATGTATAATGTTCACAAACTGGGCTTCAGTTGTGAATTTTTAATTATACTGGATCATTTTCAGTAAATAGAACTTCAGGCTCAATTAATACTGTCAGATTCAATTTTTGTCTCACCTGCTATTGAGCTCCACTCCGCACTATTTGCAGTAATTGCCACTTCTCAGGAAAGAGGAGCTTCTCCAGAGATGGATGTCAGCAGCCCTTCTCATGCTCATCTCTCCTGCCTCAGAAGCCCTACTGTGGGGGCCACTTCATCTAGCAAATTGTAATTGTGTTGTCTGGAAAGCAGGGAAAATGGATGTGGCTGATTATTCTCTCTCAGTTTCCACTAAGTGTGGCTGTTTCATACTTCTTATGAGACAATGGTTCTCAAGTGTGGTCCACAAACAAGCAACATCACCTCACCTGGGAACTTGTTAGAATTATAAATTCCCAGGCCCCATCCTAGACCCACTGAATAGGACATTCTGGGGGCCGAGCCTTGTAATGTGCATTTTAAAAATGTTCCATATTGTCTATTGTATGACTAAGTCTATGAGCCACTGTTGGGAGATAACTCTTTCAAACTAAGGATAAGCATAATTTCATTCTATTTTGTGAAAATTCTCATAACCCAGAGGGATTCTTTTTTTCTTATTTATATTTTTTTAAGAAAATAATTACAACTTTATTAAAGGTCAAAAAATAAAACCTAAGTAAATTACCATTTGCATAGATAAGATTTACAATTTCTAACACAAACCAAAAATCATAATTTTCATAGTAGTAACTCAACTTTACCTTTGCTTTCCTTGATTTCTCCAAAGCACAGGTAGTTCCTTGTTTTAATTCACTAGCACTTTTTTCCCCACTATTAATGTATTTTTATTAAATATATGCATATTTTCTTTTTTTTATTGTTGGGAATCATTGAGGGTACCCAGAACCAGGTTACATTGATTGCTTTTGTTAGATAAGGACCCTCTTATAATTGTATCCCGCCCCCAAAAGGTGGACCACACCCCTTGTCCACCCACTCCCTCCCTCCTTCCCTTTCTCAGCTGTCCCCATCAAACCACCCTGAGATACCATTTAACCCCAGTGAGAATGGCCCTCATCACAAAGTCTCAAAACTGCAGATGCTGGCGTGAATGTGGAGAGAAGGGAACACTTTTACACTGCTGGTGGGACTGCAAACTAATACAACCTTTTTGGAAGGCACTATGGAGAATCCTCAAAGCACTCAAGCTAGACCTCCAATAGGTTCCTTCAATCCCATTGCTGGGCATTACCCAGAAGAAAAAGAAATCCTTTCACTAGCACTTTTTACATTTGTTCATGAATATTGCCTTGCTATGCATCTGTTAACATGAGTGGCTCCTCTGCTAGGCTTTGGGCCACTTGAGGGTAGGACTCTTGTCACACTCATCATAATATCCCCAAGGCCTAGCTTAATAAAGGTCATGCAGTCAACACACACTGAATGTTTTCTGAGTAAATAAATTGGGTAGTATTTTATAATTTTCAAAACTATATAATCTTAAGAAACAGGACTAGCAGACAAGGAAACTGAGACCTGCAGGGGTCCTCAAACTACGGACTGTGGGCCACATGCGGCAGTGTGATTGTATTTGTTTTTTTTTTTTTACTTCCAAGTAAGATATGTGCAGTGTGCATAGAAATTTGTTCATAGTTTTTTTTTTTTGTTTTTTTTTAAACTATAGTCCGGCCCTCCAACGGTCTGAGGGACAGTGAACTGGCCCCCCGTTTAAAAAGTTTGAGGACCCCTGCCTTAAAGGATTCATTTGTAAGTTGCAGAGCCAGGGCTACCGACCGAAGCTTACTGGAATTTGGGAAGGATAATGATCACAGGGTCCCTAAACAGTGTCCTAATGCACTACACTCACTCAATTCAGGAAGCCTAGGATTATTTGCCTTTTCAAGTGCAGAGCCCTTTGCTCCCAGACCAGTAGCTCCCAACCCAACTGTGCTGATATTATTACGCTATGGCATCCTGGACCCCCCAAGATGCTAAGACAGGTTGGCTGACGGTGACAGTTAGTGAGACACAGTGATGACTGAGAACAGGAAAAGGGACAGCAATGATACAGAAAAATAGTGGATTTTAGTACAATAGGCAGTAAGGTTCCTAATATTTGGTTAGTTCTTGGTCAAGAGGAGCAAAAGAAGAGATATGAACTGTAAGTGAAGCCAAGGTTTAAAGCCCATCTACCTCATCTGCGAAGCTGTCCTTCTAACATCAGGGTGATAAGAGCATGTGGTATACCTTATAAGGTGTTTCTGGTAAGGGAATGGGTTGACAGGAATTGGCACCCAGCTTGCCTTGTAATCGGTCAGCAATCTGGCTGGCTAGCAGAATGGGAAGAGGCAGGCTATGGGCATGGGATAAAGCAGAAGTGTCCAACCTGTGGCCACAGGCCACATGCTGATTTGTGAGGACTTTTTGGCTTATCCGTGGTGTCAGGTATCATGAAAAGTATGTACTCACTTTTTTTTTTTTTTTTTTTTTTTTCCTGCTTATCAGCTTTTGTTAATGTTTGTGTATTTAATGTGTGGCTCAAAGCAACTCTTATTCTTCCTTTTTGCAGCAGATTTTTAAAAAAAGGATGGACATCCCTGGAAAGAAAGCCACCAGCCCACACAAAGAATAAGGCCTGCACTTTCCCTAATTAATTTTCATAATAATAACTCAACTTTATCTTTGCTTTCCTTGATTCCCCCAAGCACTGATCTCTACATAATAAGTCAGCTGGCTCAGGCTCTTTTATTTGGACTCCTGGTACGAATAAAATAAATCCTTGTGAAGTGGGGTGGAAATAAGCAGTTTCTGGAATGGGATGCGTCCCTAAACATTCACTCCTTAATCATAATGGATTAATGGAGTCCCATCAGGCCTCTCTGCTTATCTCATGGCTTTGAGTGCCACTTGTAGCAATGACTGCACATGTGACTCTGCCTTTCTTCGTAAGGTCCATGCCATCTCGATATTTGCCTGCCAGACACTGTCCATCCATACCCAACTCCATATGCTCCAAACTGTCATTATCATCTCCTCTAACCTGGGTCCCTCACCTAAGTAATCTATCTCTTTCACTGACAGAGTAAATTTGTTTCCCGGTCATACAACTTTTCAAACTTTCTTTGCAGCTTTCATTTAGAGTTTATTCTCATTCTCCAGATGTAGTCAATCCCCAGATTCTGACATATTTTATTTTGATATGCCAGACAGGGTTTCTTTCCTTTCACCTCCATAACTACCATCCCAGCCCAGGCTCCCATCATATTTCAGGTCTCAATTACCCACAAACCATCCAATCCCAGAACTATAATTTTTGCTTCTCAACCACTGATGTAATGGAGGAGCTCAGAGCTAGACGTGAATACAATAGTTATGTGATACCACTTAACTATAAAATACAGTTCTGTTGGCCTCTGATAGTCTGTAACCAAGGTCCATGCTTAAATGAGAAAATAATATAATTTAGGAACCGACTCATGTCCTTTCTTGATCCAAATGAGGCATTCAGGGATGTGACTGCCACTCCCTGGGCAGAAACAGCACTTTCCAAGAGGTGAAGAGAGCAAAATAGCAACAATAATCAATGAGCTCATTGCTCAGTCTCTGCTGGCCTGTGGTGAGCTCTTAGAGTGAAAAGTTAATGGAAGGGGAGAGGGCAAGACATTGTGAGTGCCCTGCCTGCCTTCTCCAAGAGCTTTGTAATTACAAAGTAGCTGTGAGCTTCTCTGTGAATGGGTTACCTGATCAGTTTAATTCCCTCTACTTTAAAGATAAGAAGCCTAAGACAGCAAGAAGTTAAATGTGTTGCTGGCAGCCAGGATTAGAACTTGGGATTCCTGAATAAATGCTTTGAACTTATGAGGTTGCTTCTAAGAGATCATAGTTACACTGGGCTTCCTAGCAATGAAGATGAGCTTTTCCCTTCTCCTTTAAAATCCTGTCATTATCCAGAGTTAGGGAAAGGGAAACTAGGGTGGAAAGCCAAAAGAAAGTACATCTGAGCGACCTGACCTTTCTTTGCCAGATGATGAACAGAAAGAAATAGAACGGGCAGAGGATGCTTACAGAGGTGAGCACTGTAATTCAGACACCTTAAGTAAAAGAAATGAAAATGAAAAAGTTTGAAGCAAAGAAAGAGATCCACTCAAGACATAACCTAACAAGATAGAAAAATGAAATACAGAAGTCTCATCAACTTTAATTAAAGGAAATCAATATTTGAAGAGCTGCTTTGCCCAGTAACAGAACAAGGGTAAAAATACTTTAGAAGCACGAGCCTCTTAGAAAAGAGAAAAGCAAGCTTTCATAGGGAAGCAATCATGGTTTAAAAGCCTTTCAGAAGATGTCCACGTGGTGCATCTGTTGTAGAGGGGACTCAAGCACCTGTTTGAAAGGCAGACTAGATGAGCTATTCCTGGGAGGGTCTATAGCAGTGGTTCTCAACTTGTGCGTTGCAACCCACAGGAACTGTATTAAAGGGCCTCGGCATTAGGAAGGTTGAGAATCAGTGGTCTATACAATATAAGTGCATTTTCTTAGCTTAGGAGCATTCAGGAGCCAGGAGTTACCTCTAGGGAGCAAAGTTGTTTGAAAGACTTCAAACAATTCCCTGACAATAGCTTGGGTTTCATATCAGTTATCACTTACAGAAACACCTGTAGGGAACCATTCAGAGCTATGTAAATACAACAGCCTTCTTGTTACTATTCAGAGGCACTATTCAACCATCCAAGCCAGCTTGCTGGAGTGTTGGGGTCTAAACTCAAGTGTTTTCATGATGCACATGACAATCAATGATCAGTAACTAGAACCCAGTTCTCTCAGACCATCCCTTCTCAGCAAGGGAAGATACCCGTGCCAGACATTGATGGCTATGACACTTCTTTCCACTGAGGCCACATGTAGCCTTTTTAGTTTTATGTGTTCAACAAATATTTTTTGAGGCTGGGCGCTATGGCTAACGCCTATAATCCTAAAACTCTTGGACGCCAAGGTGGGTAGATTGCTTGAGCTCAGGAGTTCAAGACCAGCCTGAGCAAGAGTGAGATCCTTGTTTCTACTAAACAGAAAAACTAGCTAGGTGTTGTGGTGGGCGACTGAGGCAGGAGGATTGCTTGAACTCAGGAGTTTGGGGTTGCTGTGAGCTGTGATGCCACAGCACTCTACCCAAGGTGACAGAGTGAGACTGTGGCGATATATACATATATTTGAAAAAGATTTTTTTTGAGTGTCCGCTAAATAGCTAGTTGGAAAGACTGATAAATGATTCAACATAAGCAACACTGTAAGCACCACATGCTGAAAGGAATATAGACAATAAGTATGATACGCCACCCCTCTTTTCTGAACTACAATGTCAATTTCCTAGGACCCTGAAAATTAATTTATTTTAATTAATTTTTAAAATCACAGTACTCTTGTAGTTGCAGCAGCACAACTATTTTTTTATGGATCTAGGATGAATTCATTCCACAAAAAGCTTACTAAGTACTACAGGAAATGCAGAAGTTTCTGTGTGCCACCCATCAAGAAACTGAGTAGAGCACTTTAAACCACTAGATTCTCCCACAAGTACCTATCTGACCTAAGAGAAAAATCTAGATCAGAGTAGATCTGATTGCTATTTTGGTTTAAGTACACTGGATACCATTTCAACATCAAATTGTTCAATCAGAAACCTGAAAATGCTGAAGTGTTGGCCAGTGGCAGTTTTCACACCTGAATACAATGTGCATAATAAGGGCAGGATTGTTTTTTCACTTAAGTAGTGTTGGAGACATTTAGGGAACCTGTGGGGAAAGGTTTTATTGATAGATGGAGACCGACAGCTGATCAGGTGGACAGAAGGAGGGCTGGCACTCATTAACTTGTCCTATCAGAAACTCACCTGGAATCGCTTTCATAGGTCTTTGATGAGGCCTGGTGGTTGAGGCACAGGAGAAAGCAGCTTATCCTCAGAAGAGGATAGCTATGCAGGTGGGGGGCAGGAAGGCTAGATCCATCCCCTCAGGGTTTTCAGGCTGCTGTCTTTGAGATTACAACTCAAAGATGAGATGAAAGTGAAGACGGTTGACAGGTGTTCTAGAGACAGGCAGATCAAAAGAATGACAACTGGAGTAGGTCTGTTTCAGATATGTAGGTTAGCAACTCTGATTCAAGGCAGCCCCTCACCAGTCTCCTATACCCCAAATTATATATTTATATCCTAGAAACAGGCAAGGTTTATTTGTGTAAATCCCTGGGATTGCTGGATGTTTCCGTGACCAGGGTCTTTGGCAGTATCTTAATCTTGGGGTCTTTTACCTATGTCTTTCCAGATCTTTGAGGCTCCCAGGCAATCTGTAGCTGCAATATTTTCTCTGTATCTCTCATGGGGCACTTCTGGAACACTCAAGGTCCTTGATATCATTGTTTTAGATCTCCTTCTGTCTCAAGGTTTCAGAATGACAATATCTTACCCCGGGTTAGCTACCCAGCCTGGATCTTTGGGGAGAAATAAGGACTTTTCCTGTCAACATTGGGCAAACCTTTCCATACAACATTCATTAGTATATGTACAAAATTAAGCTCCAAGCATCCAAGCCTGCCACAAATTCTTCTTGTATCCCGCCACTACCTTCAGAAACATTTTGCTGCTGCTAATTGGTCTGTACCTGTAATTTGCACAGAACAAACATTTTGAGTTACTTGATTACCTTCATCCATAGTCTTGGGACCGTGTATTTACCTTCCCTGTGTGAGTTACTCCTGGGAATGTTTTTGTTTTTATTTCCCACAGAGCCGCATTTGCAGGATTTGGCTGTAGGTCAGAGGGAGCCTTATTCCTATCTATTAAAGGGCTACTGCTCCAGGACCACCCCCTCCAGTGCAGCTAAACGATAGTAAGACTGCCACTGTCAGTCCACAGTGTTCCCTGATGCTCTGCGGTGCCCTGTGTGGACTTTAATTAGACTCACTTGTAATGCAGATTATGGAGGACCGTGAGGTGGGAATCCAGAAGTAGGAATGGATGTAACTTTTATTCTTAAGCATGTGGATGCCTGAGCTTAGTGACTCGGGAAGAGTTAAATGACCACCTACTCTGAGCCCAGTCCTGTGTCAGAGACACATCAAAAGATCCCTTGTTTTGGAAGTTGTCCAGTCAAGTTTTTCACTGAGTGAGCACCTAGGAGGAAGGAAGGTCAGTGGCCAGTGACCAGGGGTAGAAGTGAGGAAGTCCAAACTCACTTGTATTTGACAACACATAGCATATTATGTCCTTTGCATTAGGCTATGTCACTGAGACAGTCTTGAATTCTTTTGATTTAGAGTCTTTTGTTCAATTGGTCCGTATTGTCAGGATATCGGCTATGGTTCCAGGTCCCTACAAAATCTTTTGTTTTTTTTAATTAATATTAAATCATAGCTGTGTACATTAATGCGATCATGGGGCACCATACATTGGTTTTATAAACAGTGTGATACATTTTCATCACACTGGTTAATATAGCTTTCTTGGCATTTTCTTAGTTATTGTGTTAAGACAATTATATTCTACATTTACTAAGTTTCACGTGTACCCTTGTAAGATGCACCGCAGGTCTAATCCCACCTGTCACCCTCCCTCCACCCATCCTCCACCCTCCCTCCTCTCCCTTTCCCCATTCCCCATATTCTTAGGTTATAACTGGGTTATAGCTTTCATATGAAAGCCATAAATTAGTTTCATAGTAGGGCTGAGTACATTTGATACTTTTTCTTCCGTTCTTGCGATACTTTGCTAAGAAGAATATGTTCCAGCTCCATCCATGTAAACATGAAAGAGGTAAAGTCTCCATCTTTCTTTAAGGCTGCATAATATTCCATGGTGTACATATACCACACTTTATTAATCCATATGTGGATCAATGGGCACTTGGGCTTTTTCCATGACTTAGCAATTGTGAATTGGGCTGCAATAAACATTCTGGTACAAATATCTTTGTTGTAATGTGATTTTTGGTCTTCTGGGTATATACCTAGTAGAGGAATTATAGGAATGAATGGCAGGTCTATTTTTAGATCTCTAAGTGTTCTTCAAACATCCTTCCAAAAGGAATGTATTAATTTGCATTCCCACCAGCAGTGCAGAAGTGTTCCCTTTTCTCCACATCCACGTCAACATCTCTGGTCTTGGGATTTTGTGATATGGGCTAATCTTACTGGAGTTAGATGGTATCTCAAGGTAGTTTTGATTTGCATTTCTCTGACGATTAAAGATGATGAGCATTTTTTCATATGTCTGTAGCTTGTGCACCTGTCTTCTTCAGAGAAGTTTCTCTTCAAGTCCCTTGCCCAGCCTGCGATGGGATCACTTGTTCTTTTCTTGCTTATACGTTTGAGTTCTCTATGGATTCTGGTTATTTATCCTTTGTCGGAGACATAACCTGC
>CAUYPK010139765.1:0-20529 GCA_963574355.1 Loris lydekkerianus | reverse complement strand
TTTATCTATTTTATTGATCTTTTCAAAAAATCAACATCTGGACTTAACAGACATCTATAGAACATTTCATCCCAACAAAACTCAATACACATTCTTCTCATAAGCCCACAGAACATACTCCAAAATCGACCACATCCTAGGACATAAATCTAACCTCAGCAAATTTTAAAAAATAGAAATTATTCCTTGCATCCTCTCAGACCACCATGGAATAAAAGTTTTTAGAGGGTGTCACTCCCATGGAGTATAGTGGGAGGACCTTTGAAGTCTGCTCATTTGTTTATGGGGCATGCCGAGCCATTCTCATGGGGGGAGAGGACTCCTGTCCACTTGGTGATGGATTTTGTACCTTTTGTTTGTATCTTTGTGGTCGCAGCTCACCTCAGCGGGGTTGATGTGCATTCTTCAACCTTCTCTTTTGGTGCAGCTCTAATTCACCAGGTTACTTGCTAAATTTCTGTCCTTTAACTCTCCTTCTGGACGGGAGCCTCTGTGGAAAGCTGGCTTCAGTCACCTATCTTGTCCAACATTCAGCATCTTAATGGTCCTCTGGCATTTCTCCTCCTGAAGTTGTTCTTTGTGTGAGAAGTGGGCATTTGTAAATCATTGGAGGTTTGCCTAATAGCACCAGTAAACAGAGGAATGTGTGGTACGGATTTTTACTCTATGGAACAAAGGGCTTTGCTGGCCTTTGGATGATAGCAGGACTTGATCCCCCAAAATCTCCCCACGAGAGAAAGAGAAAAGAGAAACTCCCAAATCAGCACATGTGCAAGTCTGTGGCGGGCCTGTTGCATTTTGAGTTTTTACAAAATCATTTCCCTATAGTGCTTTCTAGGGTGATGAGAACTGTTGGCTTTTTAATTCCTTTTGTTTTTTCCCTCAGAACATTGAAGGAGCTTAGAAAATTTCACCCAGAATATGACTCCTTGGTATAAAGAATATTTTGAATTGCAGGCTTTTCAAGGTCAAAAAGTGTTGGAAGGGGCTTTCTCTCTATCTACATAAACTGACCAAAAGAACAATTGGTTTCCCTTTCCCTCTCTGTTATCTCAGTATCTTGCAGAAAAAATGATCAAAAATGCAACCAGAGGCAGGCTGCAGTGGTTCAAAACTGTAATCTTACCATTTTAGGAGGCTGAGGTAGGAAGATTGCTTGATCTTGGGAGTTCTATACCAGCCTGAGCAAGACTGAGACCCAGTCTCTGAGAAAAATAGAAAAATGAGCTGGGCATTGTTGAGGGCACCTATAGTCCCAGCTACTCAGGAGGCTAAGGTAGGAGGATCACGTGAGCCCAGGAGTTTGAGTTATAATGCCGCTTCATTCTACCCAGGGTGACAGTAAGACTCTGTCTCAAAAAAAAAAAAAAAGGAAGAAAGAAAGGAAAAAAAATTGTAACCAGACATCAGAGTAAGACTCTGTCACAAAAAAAAAAAAAATAAAACAAAATAAAAATTAAAAAAAAATAAAGAAAAAGAAAGAAAGAAAAAAAAATTGTAACCAGACCTTTTTCAAATTATTTGAAATATAATACCTATCTTTCAGGTTAATTAAGTTTTCTAAGGGAATCATTTATAAGTCAGCTGTTTTCCCCCACTGATTCATCCTCCATAGTAACCATTTATTGTCGGTAACCAGGAATACCTACACTGTTCATGTCTCATCCCCTCTAAAATGTATGCGTAAAAATATCTGGATCCCACTGGGGTATGGAGTAATTGCTCTGTGATTCTCCCCCATGTACCTGGTAAATAAACCTGTCTCTTATTAATCTGCTTGAATTGTGAGTCGATCTTTCAGCAGTAAGAGGAAGGGGAGTTTCAGCAGTAGGAGGAAGTTTCCCTCCTCAGCCCCATCACATACTGCCACAGGAAAACTGTGTTACATGCTAGATGATGTAAAGAGTGTATTGAGACCCAAGGTTTTTTTTTTTCTTTTTTTTCTGGTATTGTCCTTATTTTTTGCTAATAATATGACAAATGTGGATTTCTTTTTGTTGATGAAAATGAAAGCGAATTCAGTCTGTAAGTGTCTTTAAGGAAATAAACACTCAGCCCAAGGAGATGTCCACACAGACTGCTGGAACGATGGGAGTTTAGAGATTCTGGCCTCTTTCCTAAGGAAGCATCTGCTCTCCTTCCTTGTTCTCGTCTCCCTGTTGCCAGAAACTAACACTCTAAGACTCTCCTTGGGGGTGGTTTCAGTAAAATGGGAAATTGCCTAGGAAGGGGAGCTGGTGAAGGTAGGAATTCTCAAATGATTTTTGTGTAACACTAGCACTCCCCCAGATGTCCTTAAAAATACCTGATAGACATGGCACTAGCAATCACCTATTTGATATTACCAATCTGTTCTCAAATAAAGTTGTTTATGTTAGTTTCACCAGGTATTTTTCACAGTACACAATTTTCGTGTAAACTCTCTTATTATCTTGAGGAACCAGTGTTCTCAGAGCATATGTTAGGAGATTTGGGGTTGTCTGTGATACTTACTGACAACTTGGTGGAATTAGATTACTATTTTCCCCTGCCACCCTAGCGAGTCTCTGAGAGTTTAGGACGAGGAAAAGCATTAAGAAAGAAGCAAATTTAGATGCTTGCTCCTAGGGAGGTTTGTGTTCAGTGATGTCCCAAAGTCCTAGAGAGCCCTGGCTAATTGATTAGCAGGAAGGGAACTTCCTGACACTACCTCTTTCATGTATTAGCTTAAACTTTGTGTTAACGTTAAGAAAATTATGTTCTGCTACAGACAAGATTAAATGTTTCAGAGTTTTCTAGCAAGCTATGAATACTACTTCATCCTTATACAACTTCGAATGGAGTTATATACCAAAACAAACTTCTTTTCTGCCTTTTCTTATCTCCCTCCTTTTTTTCCTTCCTTCTTTCTGGTGGGGTTCAGGTAGTTGTCTGCATTCTCAGTTCTTGGTGTGAGTGTGCTCGTGGCTGAAGAATAAGCAGACACACCAAAAGCAAGGCTAGTGTGAAGCCAAGTTTATTGAGGAATAGAAAAGCTTACAGAGCAAGAGTAAGAGAAAGGATTATGGAGAAAGATATGTTCACCACAGACAATGAATGGACCCTCTTGTCATGTCAAAAAGGCTTTGGTTATGATCTGGGGTTCCATTTTATGTTGGCCCTCCTTGTGGTTCAGATGTTACCATGGAACCACTTTGATGGACAGTTAATGGCATGGTAATTAGTCTTAAACCTATCATGCCTGGGTTGTCTGGCCTCTGGGTGCTCCCCCTTTCCCTAAGTCTGGCAGTTAGTTGGTTGGGGTAACATTAAGATGGGGAGGCACTAGGATGGAGCCTGCTCCTACTATTCCTCCTAGGTGGGGCAATTACTTGAGGCAGCACCAAGGCAAAGCTCCCACCTTGTCCCTTTGGAGGTCCTTTGTTATCTACTTAACACTTCTATGTGTTTTTTCCTTTCTATTTTGTCTTTCCTGTCCTTCTTCCTCTTTCTTTCTTTCTTTCTTTCTTTCTTTCTTTCTTTCTTTCTTTCTTTCTTTCTTTCTTTCTTTCTTTCTTTCTCTTTCCTTAAGTAGCTCAGCCCCCTTTCCATTCTCAGCCCCCTATTTGCTTCCTTATGATGCGTTCTCATAGTTCATTCATCTCTGAACTTCACTATCATGGGGCATTAACAGTCACCTATTAGATATTGCCAATGTTTAATGGAGTGTACGTAGGCCCATTAAACTTGTCTTGGTTGATATTTTTCTCCTTCCCTTTCTCCTTCTCTATTCCTCTTCTTCCTTCTTCTTCTCAGAGTCAGCAGACACAGTGATTAAGAAGATAAATCCTGGAGTCAGATAGACCAGACTGTCTCTGTTGCAGTAGACACTGTAGCTGGCTGATACAGTCTCCATTTTCAACCTGGTTGACTTCTGTCTAACTTTGTTAGGGAGGCTATAAATACCAAAGGTGTAAGCAGCTAAGGTGGGCCACATGATGTTATCCTGGAAAATGAGTTGATGTTATTTATAAATCCAACTCAGGACAAAGATGGAGAAGACATGGCTCATCCCATAGGGGGTGCTAGGTGCATTCCCATTTTCTATTAGAACTGTTTCTTTTATTTCTATGGGCATACCAGTGCAGAATTGGTGATCTTTTTTTAACAGAATGTTGTTGAAATTTTACTCTTCACACAGTAAAATTCAGTAGAAGTTGGAGTCCACATACCTCTCCCAGCAGGTCCTTGAGCTGGGATACAAAAGGATTTTCGGAAATGGTGTTCTTGGCATGTGGACATTTTTCTTGCCCACCTCCAGACTGAGCTGGTCAGGACTAAGCAAGGCCTGGGGAGTGGGGTCCTAGCATAGGCTGGCTGAACTTGGAAGATAGCTGGAGCTGGGAGGGGCAGGGTCAATGTCTAAGGGCACCATGGCTGTACTTGGAGAAATAATCTCAATGTCAAGCCTAAAGAATAAAGATGAATAACAGCAAGAGCAGACTAAATGCATCTAAAGGCTGGGAAGCTGTGGCTGAGTGGCAGCTGTCCACAGCCATCCAGTTCTGAAAAGACCCCTAGGAGCTGTGCTTAGTGTGAGCTGTGCACCGGCTCACAGAGGCATGCTGGAGCAGACAACAGCACCGACCCTGAAAACCTCATTCCATTGAGGGAGACTGTCACCATGGGCCGTACACCAACAGATTTTCCTGCAGTTCACTGACAGCACAAAGATGTATTGTCTGCTCTCCCTGGCAGTTTCCCTGGATTTTATTCCAGCTCTGCAGAAGCTGGTATGTCTGAATGTGCCTTGGCTTTACCATCCACTCCCTCCGGCATTTAAATGATCTTTTTATCATCCTAGTTCACAGAGCATGGCTCCTTTACTCTCTGCCAAAGATCACTCAGCGAATGAAGCCAAACGGGATGGTTTGAGAGCTGTGTTGATTCCTAGTGTTGGAGCAATTGTCTGAGAACAACGTATTGAGCATTTTTCTTGTCACTGGGCCATAAAGGCAGCTTGTTCCCGGCTTCAGTGTAAAGTTGGCATTTGCAGGTGATGACTGGCTTCTGGGGTCTTTTCTCTTGCAGTCAGGTAAGATACTGAATACTTTCAAAGATTAAGAGAGGAGGGCTTCAACTATTTTTCATATTCACTCTGGTGGCCAGGGGCCTGCATTCTGCATAAATGTATCTCGTACAGACTGCCTGCTGTATAATTCAGATCTGGAAACAGGCACTGTGTGAGTGCTGTGTAGAATGTGTGCCTTCTCAGGGAAGGTAGTACAGTTGCTACCCATGTTCTTTCAGGTGGGTTTTGTTTTGCAGCCTATTTTTTGCTGTTTGTTCTCTGTTTTCAGAGCTTCCACAAATGGTGGTAAATTAGGCTTCCAAGTTGTGCAGGTTGTGTACTGCAACAGGGCACCTCTCTCTTGGCTTTGTGTACTTAGGAAAAAAACTCTGACAGATGGCAGTAAGTATCTTATAAGAAATAAGGCAAATTTTTTGACAGAGGGCAGTGACGTGTGTTGAGGGAAGGGCATCTTTTCCTTGTTGGTGCAAAGGCCCCAGATAAATTACCTTTAGTAAACTTAAAACACCAAAAGGGTTGTGTCCTGTCTCAATGTATAAAGTTGGTCAAGTTTCAGTGTGGCTCTACCTAGACAGTATTGGGGAAGTGAAAACACATGGAGAAAATGGGGAGATGGGCTGTTAAGGGGAGTTGAAGAGGCAGTGCTTGGCTGATCCCCTTTTCCCCAGGAATTAAAGACAACTTGCCTGTGACTAGGACGGGATTGGGAGTGGCCCCCATGAGAAGTGGAAACTGGGCCTTGCCTGTCCACATCATGCTGGGTGGAATGTGGTCCTATTGAGCCAAGGGACAACAAACCTCAAAAGTTTTGACAACAGCTCTCTGAGGCCAAGCTTGGCACAAGTTGGGGAGCGTGCCTTTTGAACAGGCCTTGCCAACTTGGGCACTAAGCATCTTAGCAGGAACCAGTAGGGATGCCAGGACATTGGTCCCTCCCCCTAATATTCTGGCCTTTGTAAGCCATTTCCTCCTCCCTAGGACGTCTACAGGAATGCCCATGACACTGAGACAGGAAACTGGCAGGTGCTGCCTTGGTCAGTGCTGCAGCTTTGCCTACTGAGTGGGGAAGTATCAAAGCAGTTTCAAATCATCCTGATCAAAGCAGGATGGAGGCAGGGCAAGTTCCAACCAACTGGAACCAAGATGGCAGAGAAGTAGAGAGAGACACCCTGATGCCAGCAAAACAACACCCCTTCCATGAATACTCCTCCCCTTGTTTAGCCTATAATTGAGCTGATGCTTAAATAGAGAGGAAAAGGAACCAGGGTTTGGTTCTCTTTTGCAGGGAGGACTTGCCTCTGTCTATGGAGTAGACTTTCTACATCTTCTGAATAAATCTCATTTTCACTTTATACTGTAGGCTTGCTCCTGAATTCTTAGTTGCCCAAAGTCAGGTACCCATGTTGCTCCCAGCGTTGAGTCACTTTCCTGTGTCAATGCCAAGCTTCTCACCAAGTTAAATCAGACATGAAAATGGAGCAATGAGATATTTCTTGTATCCAAGTCCAGTGGAGCAAATTTATATGCTTTTCACCTGAAAACAGATTATGCCTTTAGCTCAATCACCAAACAGTTGACTCTTGAACAACATGGGTTTGATCTGCCTGGGTCCATGTTTAGATGAGTTTTATTCAATAAATGCAGGCCTTTCACATCGACGGTTTCATGTGTACAACCAAACACGGATGGCAACTGTAGTATTCACGCGTAAATGGAAGGCGGACTCTTTGTGTCCAGGGTCCCAGCAGGCCGACTGTGGAACTTGATATGTACCTCCTAGAACCAATCGCCAACCGATACTGAGTGACAATATTTCCAAAGGAGGTCTCCTGCCAGTTACTGAAAGCAAGGGTGACTTAGGTAGTCTGTATTTAGCATTTGTCTCTTAGTTTTAATGAAACAAACCCTCTCATTCAGCTTTGTCCCTTTCTTTACCCTAGAGCCCATCTGGTGCAAGTTGGCCGCCACAGGCCTCTCTTCCTGCAGAGGGCACTCACACTCTCCTTCTTGCCTGACTCCCGACTATTCCCGCATGCGTGTCCTTTGTCACTTCCCTTCCAAACCTACCTACCCTGTGGTAACAAATTTAGTGTGATGCATTAATGACCGAGGGTGAATTAATAGGTTATCCTACTATCAAAGACAAATGCAAGCGTGAGACCAAATTAGCAAAGCTGTGCATAAGCTTGCAGCTGCAAGGGAGCTATCCACTGTCACTATAAGTTCACGTCAGCAGGGGTTTGAAGCAGCTTGAAAGATTTCATAGACTAAAAAGAGGAAGTCTTGAGACAATCTCTGATTGCTCATTCAATTACAGTGGCTTTCTGATTGGTCTTTACATTCAGTCGTCTTTAATTGGTTCAGTATCCATTTTACATAACGGGAATTTTCAGGCTGGGCAGGATTGGAAGGGCTTTTCCCCCTTTCTAGGGCTGTTGTATGATATATCTTAACTCCGGAGGGGCAGAGTGGGGTACTTGGAGTGGAAGAGACCACACAGGGTTTCTTTCCTTTGTGTAAGTGTGTGTTCTTATTTCCAACAATGCAATTCCTCCAGAAATAATTTCACACTATTGGGATTTTGTCCTTCTTTCTGTCCTATTTCAATAGCCGTAGCAGCAGTAACAATAAAAGCAAGAGAATTCCCCTCTCCCAAAATAACTGCTGTTTGCTGAATACTTACTAAGTAGAGACACAACATAGTAAGTGTAATGATTCCCATTTTAATGAAAAAGAAACAGTCTCAGAGAGGTTGAATGGCCTGAGTAAGGATCTCTAGTTAGTTAGCTAGTAAGAGTCAGAACTGGCACTCAGGCCTGTCTGGTTATTAATATTACGATGTTTCAACTGTGCCATATCCTCATTGCCTAATTGAATCAAGAACCCCATTAGCAACCTCAAAATCTCTGGTTTGTGTCAAACTTTAGCACCCCACAAGTACCTCTGGCTTTGCATGTAGAAACAGTACTCTGAACTTTAGTAATTCACTTTGATTCCAGCTGGGGCTGTGCTAGAGAAAATGCCCAGTGTTGTTTGGAAGAGGCAGAGGCAGCCAGAGCCTGGAAAGGATATGATTGCTTGCAACTGGATTGTTACTAAGTGCTGTTGTTACAGAAATCTGTCACCAAAACCTCATATCTTCAGACAGTGCATTTAAAAAACGTTGTTTTCAGATTTTCAAGAAGAAAACAAAATAGTAGTAGAGATGAGTACTTTATTCCTGACATTCTCTCCTGTGCAATTGAGTGCTTTTCTTCTTGAGTTTCCACCTCAATCACTTGAATCCCCATAACCCTCTTCTGGACTCATTGCTTTGGTAATTTGGCATGCAGGTAGGACTCAGGGAATTGCCTTGAAATAGCCCCTCTGAGTGGAGAGAATGACAGCCACCATCCAAGGGAAGGGGATGTTCTCTGTGTGTATCTGATGGGAGTTTATTGTACTTCATGGCATGTCATAAAATCTTTCCTCTGTCCCTCTCTTGTCCTTAGGGACCTGATACTCTTTTGCATACCAGGTCCCAAAAGACTTCTCCTAGTGCTCCCTTCTCCTGCTCCTTAGCAAGCAAATTTGGGAAGGTGCAGGCATTACAGAATATTTCCAGGGAGTCCCAGCTTCCCATTCACCACCAGTGTGATTCTGTCTGCAAATGGGGTATGTCATTAGTACTTGAAAACCACCCAAGGAAAATTGTCTTAGTTACAGCTTAGTGAGGGGCCCCTCTGGGTGCAACCAGGAAACTGCAATCAGGTGTTTAGTCAAGGGAGGGGTAGAATAATTAGGAGTTCCCACCAGTGCCACCCAGATGTCTGATGAATGCGAATGGGAGGCGGGAGACCAATAAACAGATGTCTCTGTTGTTTGTGAATTTTATTGTGGAGGAGAAAAAAGGTTACCAGTAAATCACAGCAGAAAGCCCACACAAATCACACGTTGCTTTTTAATGACCGCCAATAGATTAATATTCTTTTTTGAGTGTTTTTCTCTGTCTCTGTTATTTAGAGACTTGTATTCTTCTTTCCCAGAGCTCTTGATTCATACTGGGATGGTGTAAATGACATTTCTTCTTGAAGCATAATGATTCCCAAACTCTTGAGCATGAGCCAAAATCTTAACGATGCTAGAAGTGTCCAGAGCCAATGATCCTTTTGCTTCTTTGGCCACTTGTGATACCAAAAAGCTGATGCTGAAATGAGTCTAGTCTTGTCTGGAGTCCCTTACCTACAAAACTGGACTCTCCTCACTCCTTCAAGTGTTCAGAGCAGCTCTGTACTGACCAGATGGCAGCTGAGGTTCCCTGACCACTAAGATCTACATGAAGTGGATCCGATCTCATTCCAGAATCAGTGGGAATAGCATCACTCCCAGTCTCTCCAGGAATTCGGGGGTGGGTGGGTGGGTGGTGGCCCACATTTCTGCTGGCTTCCTTTGTGTCCAAGCCTCTGCTTTCCTGGCATGATTCAGTTTGCAGAGCATGTGGCTGTCTTACCTATGCCTTGTGTCATCTGAGCTGCAGAACTCAGCCCCTCTTCTTACTTCACAACTTTCCCCCTGCAACGCCACTCCAAGGCCCTCAGGTGGCAATCGACTTGCTCAGGCTGCCATAACAAAGAACCACAGATGAGGGAGCTTAAACAATAGAAACATATTTCCTCACAGTTGTGGAGAATGGAAGTCCAAGATCAAGGTTGGTTTCTTCTGAGGTCTCCCTCTTTGACTTGCAATTACCACCTTCCCCATGTGCCTTCACACAGCGATAAACCTCTATTGCCAGTGTCCTAACTTCCTTTAATTATAAGGCTGTTCACCATATAGTGCAGGAGCCCAACCTAAGACCCCATTTTACCTTATTTATCTCTGTGAAGACCCCATCTCCAAGTGAAGTCACATTTTTAGGAAGTAGGACTTTAACATATATTTGGGAGGGGGCACAATTCAGCCTACAACATTAGATTTGGTGTAGATTTGGAGACACAGAGAAATTGACCAATATTTTTTATAAACCCTTCACCACTTTGCCAACTCAAGCTGCAGCCTCCTAACATGCTGCTGGGCACTTTTCCTTTCCTGGGTCCTCTCTTATCCTGGGTATTTCTCACCCGTCCTGGACTCCTGTCTCCTTCCCACTAAGGAGCAACAGCAATTAAAAGCCCAAAGCACTCAGTTGAGCTCTGTGTCTCCCCGCACATCTGAGGGCACCTGAAAATGTTCTCAAGCTTGGTGGACCAAAGGGAAAGGAGAGATTTTGTTTCTCACTGACATGGTTTATCACCCTCCACCCTGCCTACGGCCATACCACCCTGAATGCAAGTGATCTTATCACACTCCTTGGGGCCCCCTCCACAACAGGCAGAGCCTCTGGAATTAATTTTGGTTTTGATTGTTTCCTTCCTTTGATTACTAACATTTCGCTGCATCATAGGCCTTAAATAGTTGAACGAAGTGGACTTCTTATACACCAAAATATATCCATTATAGTGGTTCTTCAAGTATCATTCCAGAACCGACAGTAATATCTAAGAATGTGGTACAGATACAAATTCTCAGGCTGTTCCCTTACTGAATTAGATTTGGGGCAGGCATGGGGGTGGGGAGAAGTCTGTGGTTTAACTTGGCCTCCAGGTGCTTCTTTTTTTTTTTTCAAATAAAATTGACTTTATTTCGGTGATGACCAAAAAAGACAACAATGGTCATTAAATGATGATAAGGTTGTAGCAATTCAGGAAGAGGACATAACGATCCTAAATACTACATAGGCATTTAACATAGGAGTTTCCAGATTCATAAAGCATATCCCACCTCAAACTCTTAGGCTCAAGCAATTGTCTTGCGTCAGTCTCCCAAGTAGCTGGGACTACCGGTGCTCCACAACACCAGGCTATTTTTAGAGATAGGGTCTCACTGTTGCTCAGGTTGGTCTTGAATTCAGACAGTCCACCCACCTTGGCCTCCCACATTGCTAGGATTACAGGCATGACTCTGGGCCTGGCCTAAAAATAAACTTTTATTAGTTAATCCAAAGTGTTCTTGAGTTTCTCTCACAGTGACTTAGCCATTGTTTTAATATAAGAATGAATCAAATAGGGGAAGTATAATTAATTACACAGTCATTTGAAGTGACAAATGAGTTCAATATGAGAACAAAATGCTGTTGATAATCTTTAATCACTTGACCTCAATTTTAATTTGTTTTACATTAAATATTTTGCTATGCTACGAGAAAAGCAAAGTGAATGCTTTACACAATATAACACACTATGGCTAAGCTGTGCTTTAGTTTTAGGACATAAAATAGTGATTATAAGTACCAAAGACCATTGTTAGATTAAAGAGAACTATTGAGGTCAGAGAAACTCACTTGTCTTAATTTGTAAGATTTCATTTCCTTTAAAAAACAATTACAGTACTAGCGTCAAATATAAACACTCTGGAAGTATATAGTATGTGTCAAGGGAGCAATACCAAGTTTAAAGAGAAGAAGTAAATGTGGTATTTCCAAATTTTATTTAAAAGGGGTTCTTTTGGGCAGCACTCGCAGGGGTTCTTTTGGGCAGCACTCGCAGTTCTTTTGGGCAGCACTCGCAGGGTGTCAGCCACATACACCAGGGCTGTCAGGTTCGAACCCAGCCAGGGCCTGCAAAACAATGACAACTTTAATAAAACAAACAGAAAAAAATAGTTGTGCATTGTGGCAGGAAGCCTCCAGGTGCTTCTGATGTATACTCAAATTTGAGACTATTGATCTAACAGACAGGCTAAAAAGATATCCAGACAGAGAACTCTGGCCACAAATGCTAATAAATTTGTGACCATTTAAAGTGCATGCAAAATACCTTGTTCTTTCTAATTGATAATTACATGGAAGCTGAGGGCCCTCATAGGTTGCACCAAGTGAGGCCAAGGAGGAGAGTTGATGGGAATTTATGTTACGGGGGACTTACTAAGTGCTGGGCACTGCTCTTAGGGTGTTGCATGATAACTTACTCATTCCCCCAAGGATGAATCCTGTGACGTATGAAACTGAGGCACAAAGCAGTTAAGAAGCTTGTTCAAGGACACATAGCCAGGAAGGAACAGAGCCCACACGTGGCTGCATGGCTCTGGTGCTCCCACTTTTGCTGCTTTGCCAGACCCTTTCTTTTCCACTAGTCCTTTTTGAAAGGGCACTTTTTACATCCTGCTCAGTCTTTTCTGATTGGTAGTGGAAGAAAGGGATTAAAAAGACCGTTAGTTACTCTGCTTGAAAAGAAAGGAAGCCAAGACGTTAGGGAGTCATTTCTGTGGATCTCTTTCCTTATTTTTAAATCAGAAAGAAACATTGGGAGGCAGATTACTAAAATGAAATCTGAACTTTGAAATCGGATTGGCATGAGTTGAATACATACTCAGTTGAGAATATTTGCTTACTGTTGATTGGGTTTGTGACCGTGAGTGTAATATTGTCCTCATCTGTCAAATGGGTATCATAAAATACATCTCAGGGTTTTGTGAGACTCAAGAGCATACATATGTAAAGTTCCTGGTACAGAGTGAAAAAAAAAAACTCCAAGAATGTTAATCTCTTGCTCACTTCTTTTTTTCTTCTGTGTAGAAAAATTTCCTTAGAAAAGTAGAGTTTAGGAATAGTTCATAGGTTTATAGAGGACTCCCAGATATAAACAAATAAAAGAAGAATTGCCAATTCCATTTCTAGATTCTATTCTTCCTCTCAGAGGAGATCTCTGATGACTAGTACATCTAGAAGGATATAGAAAAAGTTAACTTTTGTTTAGGTGACCTTTGTAAAAACCACTGGTCTTGATTACGGGTTATCAGGAAGCAGAGGGAGTTATTTACCTGTACCCTGGGTCATGTGGGCTACTATCTACTTTCATACCTGGCACATGGAATTGCTGTTTTTGGGAGCAGCTAGATCCTAGATAAAATCAAATATTATATGTTCTTCTGAGGAGCTCCTTATTGGCTCATTTAGAAGCTGTGCCTTCCAAAAAAATCTCTAGACCCCTCAGCAGCAAATAGCAGGAACAAGTATTATTGAAAAGAAGTGTGTGAGGAAGATAAATTTATCATACAATTTTTAATTTTCTCAAATAATCTTGCTTCCAAATCCCTGCTGAACTTAAAATGATCAAGGTAATAAAAAACCTTTGTCATTTCATTGACCTACCATTGGCCCTCATAAAAAAGTCATGTACCTAAAATTTGAGTATGTAGTTACTAATATTTTAACTTTAAGTATTTTTTACTTTCTCTAGTCATTATATGGCTTCAAATAATTTTTTCTTAATGACGATCCAGTGTACATTATATGTAATCCCCCAAGTTTCAAAGAAACTTTCTACTGGTTTGAGAGATTATTATGCTATTGTAGAGAAAGTATGTGGCTGTTGTGCCCAACATAAATGTCCTCTTTTTTTTTTTTTTTTTTTTTTTTTTTTGTGGCAAGAATGCTTTAATCCTCCATTTTCAGCCTGTGTGTGTTGAGGAAATGAATCCACTCGAGGTTTCCAGGGTGATCATCCTGTCTTCCTGGCCATGATGATTTATTCAGGAATAGGTCCAAGACCTCAGTCAGGTTTGTGAAGGGTCAACATAAGGCAATACTTGAGGATTGTGGAAGCACATTCTCTCTCTTCTTCTAGACTATGTATCACACCAATGGAATATAAACTGCCTGGTCTAATCCTGAAGATCTTGAGGATAAAGCATCAAGAAAAGCATAGAGTTGTGCGCTTATTCCTAGTAACATTGTGCTGTGACACACATACCAGATTAAATCAGTTTTATCTATAAACTTTTTAGCAATAACATTTTTTTCTTAAACTGATTGGGTCAAATTACTAGCAATTTGCAGTTGTTAAGACTCTTGACTTTTACTTTTATTAGGACTATTATATTATACGAGTATAATATTATACTATTATTTATTAATCAATTCTTTTTGATTAGTTAGAACCATATACTATTAAATCTGGAAGGAATGATAGATCATTCAGTTTAGGGATTGGCAAACTTTTTCTTAAAGGTCTGGATATTACTATTTTGGGCTTTGTGGGCTATGTGATCATTGTTGCAACTACTCAACTGTGCCATTGTAGCTAGAAAGCAGCTGTACACAATATGTAAATAAATGAGAAAGGCTATGTTCCAGTAAAACTTTGTTTACAAAGCAAATGGTGGACCCATGGGCTGTAGTTTATCAAACCCTCCTCTAGCTCAGTTCTTCTCATTTATTTAGTGAAGAAACCTAGAACCTAAGTCTCATAGAAGTAAAGTGATTCAACAACGATGGACTATTTAGTTCCTGACCAAGTTGAGAGAAAGTCTTTAACTTCTGACTTTTCTAGTACTCCATGTTAGAATATTCTAGCTTGATGTAAGTTTGAAATTCAATAACTTGGGGATAACGCAAAACATGGTGCATTCTTGAAGTTTCTTCCCATGGGGCTGGGAGAGATGGAAGGTAATCTATGTCCTGTCTTCTTTTGGAGACTGTTGCAAGATTTAAAAAGGGACTTGGTTCTCTTATCAAAGAGGTTCTCAGGAGACGATAGGCTCTTTTAAGAGCCAAGTTAGATGCTAAGCACTTTCTGGGGTGAAGTTATCTTTATATGTAAGAATAATTTGGATCTCCTGAAAACTTTCATCACTGAATGAGGGCCATCTCACTAGTTGTTCGTTAGTTCCAATCTTTTTATTTATTATTATTTTTTTTTGTGCTTGCTGATTCTGATAATGTTCTTCTTCTTCTTTTTCTTTTTCTTTTTTTTTTTTTAATTAAATCATAGCTGTGTACAATAATGCAATCATGTGCTGGTTTTATATACAGTTTGAAATATTTTCATCGAACTGGTTAACATAGCCTTCATGGCATTTTCTTAATTATTGTGTTCAGACTCTTATATTCTACATTTAGTAAATTTTTATATGTCTTTTCTGTCTTCGTTTTTCTTCTAAATCCTTTCATTCAATCTCTGTTTCTTACTCCTTGACTCAAACATCATGTTTTCTATGAAATCCTTCATTATATTGGTTTAGTTAATTTTTCACATGGTTCTCTCAGGTTAGGAATACACTAAGGGTATGTTATAAGAATTTGCACTGGTTGACATATTCTTTTTTACTTTTTCTTTACTGGTGCATATGTGAGTATTTGCATGAATGGTCTTGCTCCAAATCAAAATGAGAAGAATTGTTTTCCATTTCTTCAGTTTACTCCTTCAAAAGAGAACTCTGATTATGGCAGAAGGTCTGTAAAGGCTAACAACTCACTGCTCCTTGGTGTGAGGAGTCCCATGCAATAGGCAACATGAAGTGATGACTCAGACACAGGCTGAGGTTCTGTTTATGGATGGGAGTGGGAGGACATTAGCTAGTGCATCAAGGAATTATAGTGGTTCTGTGCACTAAGGTATCGACTGTATGATGTGTTCCAAATAGAAAGTGCCCATATCATTACCATGGCATGGCTTTTAGGGAAGCTGAGTACTCAGACAAAATGTAGCCTCTAAAGGGAAAATCTCATCATGTAGTTCATTTAGAGAGCTACAATATTGTGCAACCATTCTTCACATAAACAAACAAGTAAGGGAAATTTACCTCCAACTGTTTACATACACATGAGATGTAAGTGTATAATTTTGAACAGGTCTGAACCAATTCTCAGTGTGCTTCATGATTTCTTCTCAAAGGATCTAAACAAGAAGTCAGCTTTTATGAAGAGGGTGTGGGCTGATCACAAAAGGCTCCCCAGGACTTGGAAGAATACAATCGAAGTCAGAATTTTTTTTTTCCATATTGGTTTTGATGAATGTTTGGCTAATATTTTCTGAGTGACCGCATATGTCCCAGTGTCATTTCTAGTTCCTTGGTTAGGATGAAATGAAGTGAGATGTCAAAACCCATTCTTCTTTGTGGTCTGCTAGATATTGACATGTATAGCAAATTGTATTTGTTTTCTCTATAGAGTGTTGGACAAGCCATTTAACAAATTCTTTTATGGGCATCAATACTATTTTTTATTTTTTAAAATAATATTTATCAGAAGATATCTAGGCATTCTACATCTGACTTTATTCATGTGTCTTGATTGGGTTCTTTACCTGATTTTTATAGCCATAGTTTTTGTGTCTAGAGTACTGATAAGCACACCTCCTGCAGTATTCTATCTTAAGAAGACTTATCTCTGCCTGGGCCTGCTATGCGTTACACGAGCACATAAACAAACCACTATCTTGGCATACACTTTCATGGTTTTCTGTGGACAAATTCCTATTGACAATCTTTGCTGCTGAAGAGTTATGTTTTGTGCCTCTGAAAGACTAGGAAACAATTCTTCCAGCTCTATTCATTCGTCCCCATATAACATCATCCTGTTCTTCACTTTTCAAAAAAGCATCCTTTTTTCAGCAGGTTTTAAGAAAGTGAGATCCACTTTTGCCATGAAGTTAGCCCCTGGAGTGCATTAATCCAGATTATGAATTGCTCCAGAAAGCTGACCCTGGGTAAAGCATGGTCTTCATTCCCTTCTACACTCCCCTCCCACTAGCTGTTATTTCTCTCATGCTGAAGGGAGACAGACACTCCTTGTCTTCCTGGTGCCCTTGGGCAACTTGGTGACACATCCTATGAGAACATTTTTTCTGAGAAGTAACACTAATTGAGTAGCTATTGTGTGCCAGACATTGCATTTGATATTCACAGCAAGGTCATGAGGTTGGTATTTTTAAATGTATTTTACAAATAAGGAAACTGAAGCTTAGAGATTTCAAATAACTTATTTAGCTCCTTCTCATTTGGAAGGCTTGCTTCTTCTAGTATGCCCCAGAACGTTCTATATATTTTCTTTACATACAATAAAATTGGCCTAGGCTACTGTTCACTTATTTTTGACAAAATGTTCACTTACTTTCACCTTTTTACCAAGTCCATAGTGCTAAAGTTTTCTGCTAAAGTGTTAATGAGTGATTTTCCCTTTGTTGTTTAATGAATGAATGAATGAATGAATTTTTATTTCAGATTAATATGAGGGTACAAATGATTAGGCTACACTGTTTGCATTTCTAAGGTAAAGTTCAAGTGCTATATACACATTGTGCTCATTAGGTGAGAGCTTACCAATGTCCCTCCCTCCTCTCCTTTCCCATTTTCCACCCCCCACTTGAATTTAATTGCGTTTTTCTCTCATGTGGGCCTGTAGTTGTTTATCTATTGGTTTCATATTAGTATTGAATACATTGGATACTTAATTTTTCCATTCTTGTGATATTTTACTAAGAAGAAAGTACTTCAATTTCATCCAGGTAAATACAAAAGATAAAGTGGCTGGGCACTGTGGCGCATGCCTGTAGCATTCTGAGAGGCCAAGGTGAGAGGATCACTTGAGTTCAGAAGTTTAAGACTAGCCTAAATAAGAGTGATACCTTGTCTCTACTAAAACTAAAAAAAAAAAAACTAGCCAGCCATTGTAGTCCCTGCTACTCAAGAGACTGAGGCAAGAAGATGGGGGTTTGAAGTTGTTGTGTTGTTGTGAGCTATGACACCACAGCACTCACTCTATCTACGGTAAGAGAGTGAGACTCTTGTCTCCAAAAAAAAAAAAAAAAAAGAAAGAAAGAAAAAAGTAGAATCTCTATCTTTTTTATGGCTGAGTAGTACTTCATAAGAGACGTATACCCTTTCTGAGGTGTGCTTGCATTTTAGGAGTTCACAATCACCTAATCAATAAATATTTGCTAAGTTGATATTTAAGTATTTGTAGAGATGCAGAATAGTATTGGTAGTAGGTGTGGGCTCTGTGGGAACAAGTCATCTGAGTTTAAGTTATGGCTCTTCCTCTTATTAATTGTGTTAACTTGGTTAGATTACTTAACCTCTTTTTATTTACTTATTTATTGTTTACAAATATTTACCTTTTTGTGGTAAGAACTCAACATGAGACCTACCCACTTAACTTATTTTTCAGTGTGTGACACAGTTGTCTGCCTGCATTGCCAGCCCAGCGTTCTCACACAGCTGCCTCTCAGGGTCCCTTGGTGCCCCCCAACCCTGCCGTGTTCCAGCTTTATCCCCTATCTTAGTTCACAGTGCTGTATTGCCAACTAGAAGGGCACTTTTTTTGCTGTTGTTGTTCTTGTTTTTGTAAACCTGTGGGATCTATGATTCAAGAGCTTTGTGCTGATGAGCAGGGGGACACCCGGCTGAGGCTGCTGTTTGCAGAAGAGATACAGAGGAAGAAAGTACAAGGAATTTGGCCAAATGTGAATATTTATATTTTTCCAGATAATTAACTATGGCAGCTTGCAAGGGAAATATTTGCCAGTGCCCATGAACATTACCAAATGTAATGCTATCTTCTGATTAAACAACATATGTTCTTCAATAATACATATGTATGAGAGATAAAGAGAAAGGTGCCAGCATGCTCTTAATTCTGAATTTCTTAGATTTGGTGAGTGTCATCCAGATTCTTATATATTTTAGGGCTTACAAGGGAAAAAGAGAGGCTAAGATTCTGTTGATTTTGCATTGTTCTTTTTCTAATCCGCCTACAAACAATATTGTCAGTGTTAATAATGTCAGTAATGCTACATGGAAAGAGTGCTGGGTTATATATTTGGGATTAGGAAAGAAAATGTGCAATTTCATGAATTAGGTTTTGGTTTAATTTCTCATTGAAACTTGTTTTCTAGGTCAGTGGATCTTCAGCTTTGGCCGTGTCAACATCACCTGGTGGCCTTGTTAACACTGATTTCTGGGCTCCAGTTGGTGCCTTTGATTCAATAGGTCTGGGGGAGGGCCCAGGTGGGTGCTGCTGGCCCAGGGGCTACACTATGAGAACCACTAGCACAGGTTAAGGTGTGGATTGTGCAGAACAGCTTGGGAAGGTATTGGTTGACCAGAGATCCCACTGTGATAGTCAAGATGTGTTTAGTCTAACGTACTTTGGGAGATTCCCACACATTTTTATTTATCAAGGGTAAGGGTGGTTTGATGAAATAGTGTCTGGCATAAAATCAACTGTGATTAGCCAAAAATTGTAAGCCAGACTCTAGTTATGAACTTGCAAGTTGTTTTTCTTGCCGCTCTCATCAGCAGATCCTCAGAAACACACAAACAACATCAGTTGGAAAGCACCATCTGTGGGCATCCGGTGCCCAGGAGCAGGTTTGTGGCCTCAGTGCTGACTGGCCCATGGGCAGTTGCTGCTGTCTCTATTCACAGCTATTTTCTGCAAAACTCAGTTCCTCATGGGATAAAATTTTCAGGAAAAACACTTCTGAAGGAAGGAACCATTACACAGTTTTTTTTTTTTTGGGGGGGGGAATCTTTTGAGTGATATTATTAATATTTTAGCACAGTTAAAGATATTACAAAATATCTAAGCCAAACCAAATCAAACACGAAAATATGCCAACCAGATTGTTCACACCTTGGCTCACTAAGCAGTGTCCTATGATCAACAAATATTATTTCTGGAATAAGTAGAATCAGACCAATTTTAAATGGGTCATTGGCACGCTGGATCCAGTGTGGTTCGAGAATGAATTCCCCTAGGATGTATGAACATTTTCTCTTAGTGCGGTCTCAGGTGACTGAATCAGAGTCCTCCTCCCCGAGTCTCGTATCTCTCACAACTTTAATTCTCTTTTCTGGCCTACAGCATCGTGAATAGTGTGTCAACTTAAATCGGCAGGTCACCTTTAATCCAACCCGGCTGTTGGATTCTGCAGTGAGAATTTTGAACATCTGTAGAACAACATGAGGACACCAAAGGAGTTAAAAATATGCAGCTCTGGCACGTTGACTATTCTGAGTTAATGGCACTTAAAAACCAACAAGAACAAGAAGGTCACTCTAACCTTCCTTCTGTTTCTCAAAAAGCAAGAGATGAAATTCCCATGTGACAGATGTCCTCCTTATACTGGAGAGAAAGTATCATTCTTATCTTCAGGGATAGGAAGTTAAGGCTGAGGACATAATTAGAGCAATTCTTTTTTTTTGTAACAGAGTCTCACTTTGTCATCCTTGATAGAGTGCTGTAGAGTCAGCTCACAGCAATCTCAAACTCTTGGGCTCAAGTGATCATCTTGCCTCAGTTTCCCAAGTTGCTGGGACAACAGGAGCCTGTCACAATGCCTGGCTATTTTTATTTTGTTTATTTATTTATTTATATATATATTTTTATTATTAAATCATAGCTGTGTACATTAATGACATCATAGGGCACCATACACTGGTTTTATAGACCATTTGACGTATTTTCATCACCCTGGTTAACATAGCCTTCCTGGCATTTTCTTAGTTATTATGTTAAGAAATTAATATTCTACATTTACTAAGTTTCACATGTATCCTTGTAAGATGCACCATAGGTGTGATCCCACCAATCACCCTCCCTCTACCTATTCTCCCCTCTCCCCTCCCCTCCCTATCCCCCTTCCCCATATTCTTAGGTTCAGTTGTTATTAAATGGAAAA
>CAUYPK010139764.1:0-11036 GCA_963574355.1 Loris lydekkerianus | reverse complement strand
GAACCTACAGGGCAAAAGGGATTGGCCCAATGCCAGGCAAAGGCCATGTGTGGGGTCTGCCAGCTTAGCCTCAATCACATATGGTTTATTAATGGTAACAGTTATAAATGGCCCTTTTTAATTTTTTTTTTTTTTTTTTTTTTTTTTTTTTGTCACCCCCAGTAGAGTGCAGTGTCATCATAGCTCACAGCAACCTCAGACTCTCGGGCTCAAGAGATTCTCTTGCCTCAGCCTCCCATCACAATGATGGGGTCTCACTCTGGCTCAGGCTGGTCTCAAACCTGTGCGCTCAGACAATCCACCCACCATGGCCTCCCAGAGTGCTGGGATTACAGGCATGAGCCACTGCGCCCAAGCCCATACTGGTAGCAGAAAGGGCTCTGACCTATTTTCAGTGGGAAATGCAAGTGCAGCGCCGACTATGTGTGATCCCTTTGGTATATTATTTTTCTAGAGCACAGTACATCTGCATACATACAAGCATTTTTTAAAATGTAACTTAGGACTCTGGGATGGGTAGATTTGAGTCTGTAGGAACATGGACAGTAAGCTGCTCCGTGCAACAGGACTCCAGTGGATTCACGCAGTGGCAGCAGGACCAAGGGTCTTCCCATTTTCTGCTGAATCCACTGCCTTGACCTTGGTTCAGCATCCCTTGTAGCTGTAAAAGGCTGCAAAAGCTCCAGGCTCACCTGCCCAGGACATCCAGCAAGAGGAAACCCCCAAAAGATTTGACCCAGTACCTTGCTGTATAATCCCTTGCCCCCTCCAGTATGTGTAACTTTAAAATGTAAACAGAGAAGCAGCTGGTAGGACTTACAGCCCATTTTTTATTCTTCAATTTGTCTTTTGGGCGGGGGGGAGGGGGGGTACCCTGTCCTACCCAGACCTTTGGATTCAGCATGCATGTGTAGGTAGGGCATCTGTATGTTAAACCTCCTCCAAGGTAACAAAGCTCCACCAGGAAGATGTCTCCTGGGCACGGGCTCTGTCACTCCTGGTGAGCCGAAACTAACCACACAGCGAAGGGCCAAGTTCCTCCTGCCAAGCCAGGTAAAACACCCTGCCCCAGAGCAAAGTGATGACCATGCTCAGACTTCCTCAAAGCCTGAGGACTAAAAGTGGGTGGCAGCCCCAGAGGAAGGGCTGAGTCTTCTCACGGCACCAGCTGTCCTTAGCCTCGAGGCTGGCCCCAAGGAGCCCAAAACCACTTGCCCAGCTAATAATCTAGATACCTGGACACTGGTTCTCTGCTGGTGAAGCTTGAAGAATCTTGGTCACTAGGCCCAAGCCAAGGAGATCCATCTAGTTTTCCTGGGGTACAGCCTGCCCATGGCTGATTCTAATATGCAGAAGTGAAATCCACAAAATTGGAGAACAGAGATAGGAAGAAACTGAGGCTGAAGGATAGTGCAGACCCAGGAAAGAGACCTCAGACTCTTGAGGAAGGAATTTTCATGCAGCCAGGTGAGGAGCACACCTAATGGCTCACACCCAAGAGCTGAGCATGTGTGCCAGGCACCCTCTACTCCCCAGTCGGGAAACAAGCCCAGGAGGGCAACCCACTCACTCACTAGTGATAAAGCCAGCATTCTCCCTACATCTCACTGGCCCCAAAGTCCTGCTTGTTATTAACCACCATACCTTAATTCTCAATAGACTGAAGGCCCAAAAGGAGGGAAAACAGGCAGTTTTTTGTGAAAATATAAAAAACTTATTCAAGGCTCGGCACCTGTAGCTCAGTGGTTAGGGCACCAGCCACATACACCAAGGCAGGCAGTTTTGAATCCTGCACGGACATGCTAAAAAAAAAAAAAAAAAAAAAAAAAAAAAAACAACAAAACCAAAAAAAAAATAGCCAGGCATTGTGGCAGGTGCCTCTACAGCTATTTGGGAGGCTGAGGCAAGATCATCACTGGAGCCCAAGAGTTTGAGGTTGCTGTGAGCTGTGATGCCAAAGCACTCTACCAAGGGCAACATAATAAGACTCTGTCTCAAAAAAAAAAAAAAGAAAAAGAAAAGAAAACGAATTCAAGGTACCTTTTATCCTCTCACTCCTTCAAGAACCGTCCATACTTACCTTGTACCATGTGTTGGTGCCCAGTGGCAAGGGTTTTAAGCTGGTTGTGAATTAAGACAGTTGGTCACATATACCAAAATGTTCAGTGAAACAGTAAGAAACTTTTAAGTGGAAGACATGGTACCCAGGAAAGTGAGGACTACTTACTTTCGGAGACTTGTTTCGGTTATGCTGTGTCTATTACAAAAGGTTTCTTACTATGGATCAGTACAAAACATCTGACAAACAATAAGATGGGCAAGAAGCAAGCCTTCGACACCAAATGTAATTGTGTAACCACTGTAAACACATGTCTATACAACATTTATGCTAACCTGAGAGTCCTCAAACAGCAAAGGATGACTTTTTGATAGTGACAAATTTCTAAATACACTCTGAAATCAACCATTAACTGTGACCTTGACATTCACCTTGGGAAGACCACTCTGGGCAATAGTGATCAACCTCTTCCCATTGCACTAAAGAACAGTCAGGTTGAAAGGTGATCCCCTCCTCTTCCCAGGAAACCTCAGCCCTAGCACCACCACCCTTAAGGAAGAGATACCAACAGTCAGAAAATCTTTCCTTGGAGCTCAGTTATAGTGGCACATACCTTCATGGATTTAGGGAGGACATCTGGTAAATCCACATACACATACTTTGGAGGCCAGAGAGCCCCCAGGTGCTAAAAACAGCCCAGGGAAATCAGTAGTGGCTGGAAATACCACCAAGGTATTTCCAAACCTTTCTTCCTCGGTCAGGCTGTAAAACTATTCTCAGCTTCCTAAGTCCTCCTCGTTGCTCAAGCTGGATAAAACCTAAGACTCCTGAAACTCTCAAAGGCAGTTCCATAAATAATCAGAGCCCTGAACATTTACAACAGCGAAGAAAACACGCCCATCAAACCCAACAAAAGATTGCCACAACTCTCACTAGCAACTGCAGTTGAAGCAGCAGGGAGTGCAAGCGCCTCCAAAATACACAGCAACAGATTAGCACCTGGTCCGCCCTGAGATTTGACCCAGCCTGTACTTGCCAACCTGTCCCACCTTCTCAGTAGGCACTCAACTTCAGTTTGAAAAATAAATCTCATTCACCTATGAACAAGCCCAAGGCCAAGTTTGTGAACAACTAACCCATACTTCACAGCACACACAAGCTTCCCTAGGTATTTGCCCCAGGACATGACGAAATCAATTTAAGACTTAAACATCCAAGTTCCAGTCTCCCATAACGACTTACATCATACTTTTTCCAGGCCCCTCTGGAGGCTGAAGCAGGAGGATCACTTGAGTCCAAAAGTTTAAGGTTGTAGTGGTAGTGGGGCAGAAAAGGGGGGGGAGAGAGAAAAGAGAGAAAAGGAAGGAAGGAAAACTGAGAGAAAGGAGAAAAGAGGGGAGGGGAGGGGAGAGGACAGGAGAGGAGAGGAGAGATAAGATTAAATGAGCTTGCAGCACACCTGTAGTGCCAGCTACTCAGGAGGCAGAGGCAGAAGGATCACTTGAGCCCAGGAGTTTGAGGCTGCCATGAGCTATAATCACATTACTTCATTCCAGCCTGGGTCTACATAGCAAGACTCTGTCACTCAAAAAAATTTAAATTTTTAATGCATGTGTTCTAATTTTTGAATGCCATGTTGAAAGAAAGTAACAGCCACATTCCAGAATTCTCGGGGGCTCCATTAACTTGAAGGAAAATTACAAATAAAGATGTAAATATATCCAACTTTCAAAGGATTCAAGTCATTTTTTTTTAGAGACAGAGTCTCACTTTGTCGCTCTTGGTAGAGTGCCGTAGCGTCACAGCTCACAGCAACCTCCAGCTCATGGGCTTAGGCGATTCTCTTGCCTCAGCCTCCCGAGCAGCTGGGACTACAGGCGCCCACCACAACGCCCGGCTATTTGTTGTTGCAGTTTGGCCGGGGCCGGGTTTGAACCTGCCACCCTCAGTATGTGGGGCTGGCATCCTACCCACTGAGCCACAGGCACCGCCCATCAAGTCATTTTAGTTCCCTCTTCTTTTTCTATTATAATTATTTTATAGAAATTGAGCCTAGAGAGGTAAAACTACCCACATTCCCACACCTAGTGGGGAAATCTGCATTCAAAAGCACATGATATCAAACGAAAAATCTTCCTTCATGAAAGACAAAAAGCAAATTTAAATTGTACATTCACTTCTGCCTGCAAGAAGTACAGATACTCAACACTGGCTAAGATGCTGGGCACATGCACTCTTAGGATGTTGATGGAAGTTAACACCAGTACCTCACCAAAGGCACTTCGGCAGGACCTACCAGTATTTTAAATATGAATGCCTTTGACCTAGCAATTTCTTCTACAGAAATTTACCCTATAAAAATGTAAAATCAAAATATTCACTTCTACACTGCTACTGATTATGGAGAACTGGGACCTGCACAAAGGCCCATACATACAGGGGAATACTAGTCAGCCATAAAATTTCACCATATATATCCTGGTGGAGAAAGATCTGCATACACTGCAAGCCACTGTGTGACTCAATTTTTGCTGTTCTTAATATTTTTAAAGCTCTAGATCAATACAGTTAAAACAAGGGACCATCAGAAACTTAGAATAGCACCGGTAAGACTCAGCTTTGCCAGGTTACACACTGTTATAGCTAATGAACTTCACAAAAGGAGTGCAGGTCCCATGGTAGGAGGTAAACCCTGGATCTCACCATGTCAAATGCACCAGTGTAACAGTTGTGACAGCCAGCATTGGGTGCTCAGGCCTGCTCCTCTCAAAATATTATATATAACCCATTAAAACATCACCTCAAACTTTCCAGACAGACTCTAGAAGCTGGCCTTATGGGGAATCATAACCTGTGACAGGGTACTATAAAAATCTGACCAGAACCACCTCCTTTAAACTAAACACATGAATCTCAACCTCCTTTCAACTTTACAGCAAAGATTTCCCATGGTAGAACCTTTCAAGTCACTTCAATCCAAGAATCCAAAATCTATCTCTGAAGATCCCCAACCTCAGTAAACTAAAGACCTCAATAATTAATCTAAACAGGCCCAGGTTCTAACAAACCTTAGGACATGAAATGCAACGAGAAAAATCTGCTAACATAAGCCACTATTTCAGGTAGTAGCCTGAAATTCTGGTAGTGCCAAAAATTCTGTTCATAATTTTCTAAAATTAATTGTGCTGCCCATGTCCCCAAGTAAAGTCCCATTTTGAATGTTTTGGCATCTTGCACCTCCCTTCCTTACCCTCTGAGGTTGACTAACCCTCTGAGTCAAGAGCTTGGCCAGCTTTCATTGCTGTACGGAAACCTTCAGGCCCAAAGCCACAATTACTCAAATTTGTTGAGTTCCAATTAAGCCCTTAAGAAAAAAATTTAGAGCACTAATTCTTTTTCAAAAGCCTAAACTTCATTTGATCTCATCAAAAAGTTGTGCAGATGTGATAACCAAAACAAAACTGCAGACAAGCCCCATGGGTTTTTTGTTGTTGTTTTAATGATTTATTCATTTTATGATTAAAGGTGTTTATCACTGCACCAGTTGGGCAAGCCTCATTGAAGATTTTGACTGCAGATCTTCAGATTCAACCTAATGCTTTCCATTAATTTTGTTCTATAACATTTTAAACACTATTAATTAAGTTCCTTTAGTCACACTCAGAATGCTGCAATGTCGAGGATGAACTCAACCCACTCCTGCCAAGTTAGGGCAACGGGAGCAGAGCTAAAGAGCTACAGTGTCCACAAGAATCAGAGAGACCTAGCTTAGAATGAAGAAGTCATCTATTCCCCCAGACTAAACTGCTCAGCTGTTAAATTCAGCCTACACTGTTCTCAAGAGACTAAAAAAGTCAATCTCATTTTTAAAGAGTACCACACAAGTATGCAGTCTGCCATGATTTGTTTTGCAGCTAAACTGGAACAAAGAAACACTTCAAAAATCCAGAAGCCAGAACTAAGCTTTCCTAAGAGAAATCACTGCCCTTTCTACCTGTGGGCCTTATTCTGCACTGGGGCACAGGAGACAACAATGGGACGGAGAAGGTGACAAATGCATTGGGTGCACTTTGAGATTAAATGCAACAGAAAAAAAGTAACAAATGCTGAAGTTTTGTAAAAGTTTAATGGCGCCAATAAGGCATATAAATTGTGTTCTGGCAGACATTAAGACCTGCTTTCTCTTACCAAAGAAAATGGCACATATTTTATCAAAATTTGACAATTCAGAGTAAAGGGTACTGAGATTAAGCTTTAGAGCACCAACTTAAACAAAACAACCAAAAAAACTGTTATTCAACTTGGATAGAGGAACTAGAACCAAGGCATAAAAGGGAGATTAAATATGTGTTCCTCAATCTCAAAATCCTTCAGGAACAGGAGTTCTGGCCGTTTGTGAGTACATCACGCCACCAAACCCCAATTCCAGAATCTAAATTTACAACGATTAAAAAACAAAGATAACTCCAAATGCATTTCTTGGTATATTCCAAAGGAAAGCTTGAAAGTATTCATAATACATAGGCTTGTCCGTTTCAGGTAAAATGACAGATTGCTATAATTCTTCCTGCTATTATATTAAAAAAAAAAAAAAAAAGATCCACTTTTGCAAAAATTTAGAAATACCTCACTTTCACTCCTAGTTTTGGTATGGAATCTACTCTTTTAAATAAGGGCTATATCTATAATGAATACAGAACTTCAATTCACACATTTCTAACATTCCATTCACATCCCACCCAGTCAATGAAATTATTATGGTTAACTTAGCAAAGTTTCTTCACAGAAAGATATTATTAAATGGCTGCAGAAATTGCAAACTTTAACAAAGTGCTGTGAGTAATTACTGGAAAAACCCTTACACTGTTCTGCAATGGTCTTTTAAGGATAAAAATAGGAAGTAACTGATACTGGACTATAAGTTTGCAAGGAAACATTTTTCACTGTCCTACTTGATATATAATATAATAATATGATAGAATAAATTACAGTACCTGGCAGGCTGACATCAGTTCTTCATCTAAAAAATACTATCATTCAGGTCAAGATATTAAAAATGAAGATGAAACATGCTCTGAAACATTGTAGCTACAAGAGGTCTTATATTTACTCAAAAGAGGAATCTATTGAGAATTTTTATTTAGGTCTACCTAACATCTAGAGAACCTCCATGCGATTCCATCTTTTCCAGAATGAGAATCTAAACTGCACCTTTTAGGAGAGGGACTAGAGGGACGGGAAGAGTTGGGTTTTGCTATTTAAGTTGTGATCACATCATTAGTAGATAAAAGAGAGCTTTATCATCTTCCACCCATTCCATGGAAACTGCTCAAAGCAGAGCACCCATGAAAAACGTGAAACAAGATACGAAAGACTAGATAGAATACCTACTCCCACCATCCGTCTCCCTCTCACTAATACTGAACCAAAAAGGAAGCCCATTCTCATAGTTCATGACCTCTCTACTTCAGGTCATCTTTGAATGCAGTCTACATGTTTACATTTACCATAAGGAAAGTACCCGGCATAGGAAGTAGTACTTCTCTTAAAACTGCGTATTTCAAGCCTACAGGGTTAATCTGGGGGCAGTTTAATAATATTGCTACTTTTAGAGCACTAACACACACAAAGTGAATCCAATAAAGTTCTGTGTATTGATTTCAATAGTAAGTATTAATTGCATGACCATCATAGCACCTCTTTACATCAATCACCAGAATTAGAAACTGCTTTCAAAACTAAAGACAGGGCACAGTTCAATAATTAAAGTTGCACACTGTTAATATATAGAAAACCAGGTGCATTGGTACAGTACTGCTGCAAAAATGGAAGCCAAATCGTGTTTTTAGACAATTTTAGGAATCTGGCAATACTGTGAAGCAAAATACTCTACACAGCAAGAAATGGACCAAAAAAAAAAAAAAAAAAAAAATGGTTGGGGGGGGCATTCTATAACCAAATAAACATCTGATATTTCCTTTCCCTTTGAGAATAAACACAGTTAAGGTCACTTTTAGCCTTGGAACGGATATATGTTTGCCTATGATGATCTTGCTAATGACTACACGATATCTGATGTCCTCTGCTAGGATTATAGTTTTAAGAAAGCCATAGTTACAAGAGGCATCTACTGTAAATACCTAGAACTTCCTTTTATGGCAACCACTTTAGAATTCACTTGTCTTAAACAGTGAACAAGGGAAGATGGCCTCATGTTTCCTTTGCAATAATAGTATATGTTGAGGATCAAGTGGCTTTCAAGCAGCATGGTGGGTGTGAAAATGTTTGCAGTTTAGATCATTCTGTTGCGTTTATGGGTTGGTGAGTCTGTAATGACATCGCCACACTGGGCTGAGGTACGCTTTCTAGTTCCACCATTGTCCAAGTGGAGTGCCATTTCTTCTGATATGAAAGTGTTCAAATCGACATCATGGAGTCCATTTCTCCTTCGACTAGCATTCGATCCACTGCTTACATGTGTAGGAGAGCCTGGGGTACTCGAACGCACGCTTATACTAGCCATTGCACCACTAAGACCTAGGAAGAAGAAAAAAGGTTTTAGAGTTGCTCAATTATTTAACCCTTTTGAAAGCAACCCACTTTACTTTCCATGTTGTTTTAGTGTCAAAGGATGGCTGCCTATATCTTAAGAAGTCACTTGCAAGCAATCAAGTTTTATTCTGGAAAAACGGATCATCTGACTGTGACATATCAGATGTTTTTATTGGTAATACTACCAATACTGACAATATTGGTAACTACCAACTACTGAAAGCTTGCTATGTATGTGTGAAATACCATGCTAGATGTACAACTATATCATGAAATTCTCCCACCTACTAGGTAGGCATTGTATAGAATTTACAGATGAAGACAGGAGGTGCTTGCTTTAAACAGAAAAGACATTTTGGTTATTTTAACTCACCATTCCAACAGATTCCTCTGATGAGAGAGACACTGTGTGGGCGGGGAAGGGTATTCAAGGGAGTAAGAAATTACTTCCAGGCCTGGGTAGGCTTATTCTAATATCCCTTTCTAGATAAGGTAACCATATAATTTATCATCCAAAATTATATCAAGTCCAAAAAGAGGTCACTGTTAAAAATTATGGTGGAACACAAGGTACAAAGTAGGTCTGTCCTGGACAAATAATCACCCCAAGGTCTGGACTATATTTGGCAGAGAGAGATCCCTCAGGACAGCCTACATCATCTCAAATCCTTCACGAGAGGAGAGGGAGACTATAAAGATTCTGCTTCATTTTGCTTTCATTTCAAGGTTAAGAGTTATTGAATCCAACACTTATTGCTGAAGACCATTTCTTAAACCCTTCAAGGAGTCAAATTTTCAAGATAAGCCTGTGAAAGGCATGAATCAGGCCAGAAAACAAAAACCACAGTGGATTTTCTAACTCACAAATCTCCCCTTCTGCTATTCTAGCTAGAGATTTTCTTATTCCTTGACTGAACTTTAACAACATGATCTAGTACAATAAATTAGTTTCCAAAGAATAGAACTTATATCTTAAGATGCTAAAGTAAGCTTAGAGGTTAGATTTGATAGGGGTCAATTGTTTCTAATTTTAAACTCTAAATTATGGCTTAAATTTGAATAAGTTGAAAAGATTCTCTGCCTCCTATTCTTGATGGAGGTATTCTCTGCATACCCCATCAAGTCTACTAAATCCCCTTTCTACTTGTTCTCACTCCACGAACAACACTGAATATTCTCAAGCTCATGCCCTCTACCACAGTATTTTCTGGCCCACACGTCCCTTCTGCTCAACTCTCTACTCTAGGTGCCATTCCACTCTTCTTTGTGCCCTAATCCAGTCCTCTGACCAGTCTGCTTGCACAAGATGCATGCTCCTTTCTTTTCAGTGATCAGAGATCTAATTGTGTCCCCTCTTAGTCTCCAAGCATTTCAAAAGCTAGCACCTATTTTAAAAAATGAAAGCACTAATGTCAGAGTACCTCCTGTGTCAGGTACTCTATACTTCTTAATTTATTTCCTATCACACCTAAGTCAAATCCAAGTTTAAAGGGCTAAATATATAATCCATCCCAGGTCAACAAGTACTAAATAAATGAGAGCTGGCGCTTTCACTGCAAGTATAATCTGTATTCCTATCCCCTGCTACACAGCTTCCTCCTAGAGTCTAGAGTATTTTAGTAAGCGTCAAAGGCTGGTCTGCCTCTTAAGCCCCATCTCTTTTGAACAGTTTCTCTCAACCCGTGCCCTCTTTACCCCCATCCTAGGATTGAATCATGCACTACCAACAATTCACAGCTCTTTACCACACCTCCCCTCAGAGGCTCCTTCTCTCCTGCTTCTCCCACTTCTTTTTAGTTTCTGGCTGGCTCCTCATCTCTCCTGCTTGAAATTCAAACTCTTCACTCATTCCTCTTCTCCAGCCTGCCAGCTCCTTCCTCAGCTGACTTTATGGGGTGTTCTTCTTCCCTACAGGCTGTTGTCAGTAGGGTGACATCCTTGAACTTAGTTTACCCACAGACATCACAGGAACAAACATTTCTCACAGGAACCATCTAGATTTCTATCTGCCTGTTGGACGTCTCAAATTTAACATCCCCAAACCCCAGGTTTATTTGGGGGGAAAAAAAAAGAAAAGAAACACCTTGGGCTATTTTTACATAACACAGCAGCTGTGGCTGTGGCTAGGGTACCAGCCACATACACCAGAGCTGGCAGGTTCGAACCCAACCCGGGCCTGCCAAACAATGACAACTCCAACCAAAAAATAGCCAGGCGTTGTGGTGGGCACCTATAGTCCTAGCTACTTGGGAGACTGAGGCAAGAGAATCACTTAAGCCCAAGAGCTTGAGGTTCCTGTGAGCTGTGACGCAACAGCACTCTACATGGGGCAACACAGTGAGACTCGTCTCAAAAAAATAAATAAATAAGTAAATAAGACCTAAAAATATTTAGGGGAAGATTCAAAGTGATTTTTGGAATTTAA